>VWPU01019776.1:0-60899 GCA_013398955.1 Callaeas wilsoni
AGGCGCGCGGCCCGGGCGAGGCGCGCCCACTGCGCATGCTCCGCCCCTCCCGGCGCCGCTCCCCGCCGCGGCGCCACCTAGCGGCGGCGGGCTGCTGGTGGCGCTGGACGTGCCAGTGGGAAGCGGGAGAGGGGGCGGCTCTCCATTGTTTTCCTGCCACAGCATTCCCTCGTAGAGCCAGCCCGGGAGGCCTGCCCGCCGCCTGCTTGGGCCGCTTCGGCCGGCACCCAGCGCGGCTGTCCCCCAGCGGGGCTCAGGGGCTGGATGGGTGGCGATGGGCGGCGGGGCGGTGTGAGCCTGCAGGTGTGCCGGCAGCAGCGTGTGCGGGCTCCGCTTTCCTCGTTGGGAAGTTAAAAGCTGCAGCGGCTGTTGCCACCGAGCGAGGCCTTGGGGAGCATTTGTCCTGCAGAAGGGCTTTCTGTGTCGTGCTTCTCCCGCAGGGGTCGGTTCACACCTGTCTGTGGCTCCTGGGCACAGCCTGCCCAAGAAAGACCCTCGAAGGTGTGATTTGTAGTGACAAACCAAGCACGAGAACCACCATCCGTTCGGTTTGCGGTGGGATAACCTTTCCGAGCGGGTGAGGATGCTGGGTTTGGTTTATTTCCCTCTTCCTCTCTGCAGCTTGGCAAAGCTGAGCCCAGGAGATGGAGAGGAGCAAGGCTGAGTGTTCGCACAGGACTGACAGAGTTCAGAGCTAAAACAGGACGTGTACGTCATCACCCCTGACCTGTACTTTACAGACCATTACATTTCACTCACTTACCCTGAGCTGTGATCAATGGTTGACATTAAACCAAAGCCTTCCCAGCTCCAGGAAGTTCAACCGCTGAGTGCTAAAGGGACAAGGAAGACCTAACTGCCACAAGGAAATAACGCCAAGTTTCTGAAGAATAGGAGGCATCATTGGGAGTTTAGCAGACACAATCAGAAACAGCACTGGGGGAAAAAGATGTTGAGAAAATGGGAGGAAGGGTGTTAGGGGTGGACCTTTTCACATAAAAATATAATAGCATCCATTAAAAACTTGTTCTTTATAATTAAGATACGTTGTCAGTATCAGCATTTTTCATTTATGTTTTATATGCATTGTATCATGTCAGCAAGCAGCACAGCAGTGTTTTTAAAGAGATGCCTTGCATTAAGGAAAGAGTCGTAAGGTAGATGGGTAGGAGGGGGTGATTTTACTGTAAGTACATTTATACTACACCTAAAATACAAGCCCTGAGCTTAACCTCCAGCTCGAATTCCCCTCATACCTGCTACTGCCAGTTCTTCATGTTTGATGCAGAGATCTTAGTTTTTGGCATGACTAAGTCAGTGTACTACCAGTTCAAGAAAATTTTGGATGCGTCAGAGAGTAATTCTTGACAGCATTCCTTGGAACAGCCCCTAGCCGAAGTTAACCAACAGTTACCACAACATTTGTGCCCAGATATCACATTGCTTTTGACAAAACTTGTTGGTGGGTTATTAAGATCGTATTACCCACAGATTTCCACTAGTCACAGCATGTTTTGGTTTTGTTAAAATGCTTAATTCCAGTTTGCATGCAATCTTTGCATTGCTGCTGGAAAGCATAAAGAAATAGATAAATAGCTACATCATCTCAGCAATTTAAAGAAATGTGTTGGTAAACAGTAAGTAATAAAAACATTATTCAATTCAAGTTGAATAAATTGTGAATAAGAAGAACTAACTGCTAGGCTCTCCCTATATTTTTTAATGCAATTTCTTAAATGCAAATTTAATGAACTAAGTACTATATTCTTATACACTTAGAGAAATCTGAAATACTGTAGGGTTTATAACTCAGTAAATGACTTTGCACAGGAGATTTCCTGTGTATTAAATTATCCAACATTGTGGAATTTTATTTGGAAGTTTTAAATATAGAACTAAACATTCAGGCAGCATAGATGAAAATTTTTTCTTCCAGCATCAGGTCTTTACAGTCAAGAAGCAGGCCTGTCTTCTGGTAAGGTTTGTGAAGTTTTCTCACCAGTGGAATACCATGTCCCTTCCTCCCCCACTTCTGGTAAGACAAAATTTTATTCCTAAAGCTGATTTTTATTTTAAAACAAAAAAAAGGAGATGGTTTCATTTTTCTCTTCATTGACCTCACACCATAACACTAATCCTGGAAATTGATTCACAGCATCTTGCTGAAGGGAGATTAGCAGCAATACCTTTCTCAGCCTTATTTGAGGGACAGCTCATCTTCCCTTGGGAGGTACCCAAAGCCCAGAAGAGCCACCAGGTTACCCTGCTTGCAGGCAGACACCGTGTGCCCACCTTGGCTGCCGTGCTGGGCTCACATGAGGGGCCTGTGGCTGGCAAAGGCAGACAAGTCAGCACAGCCTTCCCTCTTAAGACATGCAACATCAGGACAGCTAGGATTACAGAAAGGCTGGGGCTACAGAGGCACTTGCTCTAGCAGGGGTTAATGATGTAGGTTTTACTTCATAGCAGTGCAAGGGCACACACCAATAATCAGGGATCAAGTCTGATGTAAACTGCTTTTTGATTTGAGCAGCTGAGGTGCAATGCAGGCATGACCTGTGCTTATCAGATACTGAGTTGAAACTTCTGGAAGTAACACTATGAAAACTGTCCATGTTACCAAGATTGTGGAAAGAAAAAATAACCTGTGTAGCATTGAGGCTGTACATTGCCTTCACTTTCTCTCCTCTCTGCCTGAGCACTGCACCAGATCTAACTCTGTTCCTATAGATACAAAGGATTAGAAACTGGAAGCACTACAGAAAACAAAAAGATCAATCACACCAGCACAAGTTTCCTATGTAGGTGCCTATAGAAGGTCACGCTCCACATATTGACTTTGGTTGGATCACTAAGTGGGTACATCCTGGCACAGCAGCTAAACTAAGCTAGTGGCAAGCTGTCACTGCAAGCAGCCCTTCCATTCCTTGCCCCCACCAGTTCCTATGTGACAGTATTTGCATTTGTTTGACTCTTCAATAAGACCTAGAACAGCTTAAAAGTTAACTCTAGAAGGAAAACAGTAGATGCACTTCAGCAAGCAGATACAAGTGTAGCAGAGGAGAGAAGAATGCAGAAGGAAGTCTTATGCATGGTATCAGAAGAGAAGTGACTGTTCTGCCAGTTGGGTCACACATAACAAGTGTGACAAGAAAACTCCTATCAGAGATACACGGAAAGTACCACAGCTAAGGCAGACATGAGCCTTAGAGTTTCAGAGTGAATTTCTATGACTCTAAATTGGCAGAAAAAAGGCAAATGGCAAAGCCCACGTGGCTTGTGAAGATCAGAGTTGAGTGGGGACTTATGTGCAGGGACTTGGTCCCTTGCAAGGTAGCACAAGATGTCAGTGTGGGAACCTGTCCTGTGCTAGATATGGGATTTTCACAGCATGGAGCAGGAGAGCCTCACTTCTGCATAAAGACATTCACCTCATCCTCCATGTGCTCTAAGATAATGCTGAAGAAGGAATTGCATGAAGTAGCTCAGACACAGTCAGGGTACACCAAGGCTTTCTTCACGTGAATATTGCAGATGGACAAGCTGTCTGGTCTGGAGATAGAAACAACATACGTGTTAAATAAAATGTCAAACAGAAAGTGCATGTCACTCAACCTGCAAGGCTGCCTCTGTTTGGTGCCACGAAACAGCAGCTACAACTCAGGACACATTATACATCCTTGGTAGCACGACAAACAGCACCAGGACAAAAAAAATTACTAGAGGAGTCTCAAGAGAAAAAGTATGCAGACTGAAGCATGAGGTGACACAGAATGAAAGATGTTCCTTTCAATTAGAGCACAGACTCCCTACCCTGCTCACAGCATTCCTGGGACGAGCAGTTCATAGCAGACACACCAGAAGGATGAGTAGCCTACACAGAGCAGACACACCAGGAGAATGAGTAGCCTACGCAGAGCAGACAATGTGCTGCACCTTCCTTGCAGCAAAGCTGGTGAAAGGAGTTTGAAAGGCAAGGAAGCTATATCAGGAAATAGCTCAGAAAAATCCATCTACAGAACACCTACCTCTCAGAATACTCAGGAAAGGAGAAAAAAAAAGCATGAAGGGAAGAAGAGAACAATTAACTGATAGGAGACAAGAGATCAGGGGAAGCTTATATAGAAAGCAGGAGCTCAGAAAGTAGATAAGCAGCATAGTCACTGCTCAGAAGACAAACAAGGCTCATCCTTAGATAGACTGAAGCAAGCTCTTTATATAAGGGAAGAGAATTATTTAATTTCTACAGAAAAAGAAGCACTTCTTGGTCCCCATCACTGATTGTGACAAGCATTGGGAGCTCAGGAAAGCATCTCCCTCACTGTGTCCTGAGAGCTGGCAGGTAGGCACGCTCAAAACACACCCTGAGTGATGGTTGGTGGGACTCAGTTACCACAGGATTGATCTCAAACACCACCACGTACACTGGGCAAGTTGGCAAGGTTCACTGCCATTGTCATGGTAGTGATGCTCTGTACAGACACTGATGCAACAGGACAGAAGCTGCAAGAGATCATGACCACAAGCTCAGCTCTCGGCTAACAGGTCATGAAAATAGACCTAAATGTAAACTAAATCCAAAATGAAACTTAGTATCACTGAAACACTGGAAATGACTGAAGAGTTAAAGGCAATGCATTTACATGTCCATACTTGAAATACTAATTTAGTTCACATTATTAGCTGTAAACTGGCAGAGTTTCTTCTACATTTTTCAGACAACCTTGAAATATGCAATGTGATAGAGTGATAACTATAGGCATTCTTACCTTGTATCAACTTCAGCAGAGGTCCAGGGAATTGTAACTGTGATGAGAGCCTTGCTCTTGAAACAGGAAGAGCCAATAGCTGTTTGAACTATGGAGAGGAAAACAATGACATACCTAAGCTGGGGAAGGATTGTCTTCCAGGAGTTTGCCTTTGTGAAAATTTGAAACAGCATCGGGTAGGGGAAGGAGCCATCAGAGTAAGATATAACCTGTCTTCTAACAAAAACACAGAAGACAATTGGTTATTGTCAATAGCAATGAGACAACATCTATGGAAAGACATTGCTGGCAGCCTCACAATGCCTCCAGTGTATGCTTTTGAAATAATACAGTTTATATGTCTGTTGCAAAAAAACTACACAAACTTGAATTCCTACCCACATCAGACTATTAGCACAGACACGTGAAACGAAAATAGAAATTACAAGTCCTCAGTCTATTACAAAATTCAGAAAATGCAAGGAGATAGAAGACATCAGCCAACTAGCTGAATTCAGGATTCTAGCTGGAGCACACAAGCAAAGACTTTGTAAGACCCACATTAATGATTATGGAAAAGACAGCAGGTAGAATGCTTCATATTTCTTTAAAGAACAACAAAAACACTGGGACCAAAGAGAACTACTGCCTGGTAAATCGTTGTGATATAGAAGAGGAAAGTGAAGGCCTAAAGGCCAAAAGCAGCAGTGGAAATAAAAGAACAGCTCTACCTAAATGCAAACCCAAATATATTCCCTGCAAACCACACAGACCATCTCTCTGATTTAAACAAGTTCTTGAGAAACCTGGGAACTCAGTAAGAGCTGTGAACCAACACAAACCTGATGGTTGCAAACCACTCAGCTGACTTAAGTCAGTGATCGGGTAAGTGATTTTATGTGACCAGCACTGTGTTTACGCCTCATCCTCACCCAGCTCAACCATGTGGCTGATACCAGTCAACTGGCAGCAATAAATTTGAAGGAAAAATTGCAAAGGGGGTACCTGCCACTGGGAAAAAAAATACACCATGCATACAGTTCTTGAATGGGGAATTGTATCCAAAAACATGTTAGTAGCCAGATATGCTTTGATAATGTGCACAAATATGGATCCATTGCAACCACCAGCACCTCTCTGCCCAGAAAGTGTTCCACCCCCAAGTGGTATCTTTGTTTTCCAAATATGTGTCCAGAGCCATAGAAACGAGTTATTTGCAATAACAGCACCATCAGAATAAGAGTTTTACTAGCAAAGAGTAACCTCCTCCTTGGTTGTCCTAATAGCCCCCAAACATCAGTAGGATGACAAGATGCAGTATTTTATGAAGAGTAAGTGAAGCTGTATGTGTTATATAAACAGACTTTGGCCTGTATAGGAATGTTGCCTTGCTACACGGCTGTGGGAAATGCTGGCCTAGGAAGGGATATTCAGTACACTTTGTATTTCAAGAACTGTGGCTGTATGACTACAGAGAAAATGCATGTCTTGGAGCAATCTTGATTCTTTTCTATTTCATATATGATGCTAGAACAGCTGATAGTGTCTTGCAGGTGATCAAAAATAACTTAAATCCACATTCACTATGCTGCAAGT
The DNA here is from genome assembly GCA_013398955.1 of Callaeas wilsoni. NCBI lineage: Eukaryota > Metazoa > Chordata > Aves > Passeriformes > Callaeidae > Callaeas > Callaeas wilsoni. The sequence continues at coordinate 6,345 of VWPU01019776.1, forward strand.
ACTATGGTAGGTCTTGAAAATCAGTGGCAAAGAATCAAGATCAAAGTTTACCATTTCATTGCAATTTATGTCCTCATCCCTTCCATAAAGATCAATGCATTCAGCAATTCATATTAAACTTCTGACATAACTAGCAAGAAATATATAATTTCCTGGTTTCTTTGACAGAAAAGCAGCAAGTTACCCTGTTTCATTATAACTCTCTAACACACCTAAAATAACTATAATAACTCTATACCAAGTAAGTTTGTAAGCAATATTTTAAAGGCATTTTACTCAGAGTTAGTTACAGAACACACCACTTAGTTTATAGCAGTCTTATTTTCTTCCAGTACATAACAAAGCCTCCTGCCTATAGTCACTTAACATTAGTTCCCAGCTTGTGAGCTGAATCACTGGAGCCCAGCATGGGGTGAGCTGGGGTGCAGTGGAAATGCAGAGGAGGAGACCTGAGGAGGTGAGACGGCTCTTCCAGGTGTGACTGTGCTTTGCTGCAGCAGGGAGCACTTCCCAGCACTGCATCACAAGCTTGCAGCACCTGTGATGTGAGCGGGATCCTCACACAGCAGACCCTTGGTGCCTTCCAGTGAAGTCTGGATCTTGCAGTCACAGTACGAGGATGTGAACCTTCCACCACTCCAAAATCTCGTGGGCTAGGCATGAGTGAGTGACCAGACACAGCAGGAGCTGGGTGGGAGCCACAGGCAGGACCAATGCTCAGACGAACTGTGCTAGAGAGGTAGCACTCTCCACTGCAGCCTCCCTCCAAATTCCATCATGTAACTTGTCCCTTGTCCCTGTCACTTTTCAAATCACACCGTTGTATGAGAGCATCTCAGTCTTTGCCAAAGATGACACTAAGTGATGGATTGTTGTTTAGGGCAATTTCCTCTTATTTTTATTAAAAATATGCAAGAAGATAATTACTGGCCAGAATCTCTTGCATTATAAAAATCAAATAATATTTCATATCTACAGGCCTGCATGTTTGGTGACAGAGTGCATACCGTGAAGCAAAAGACATAATACCAAGGATCATGACGGAAATAGTAGATTCCTCTTGGGAAGAAATAGTATGCAGTGTTCCTAGTAAGACTGACTGCAAAATAGCTCAACAAATGGTTCACATGGGGTAAGTCCAGTTTCTTGCCGTGCTGGGCAGACAACACCCCTCCCTTTACTTCATCTTCCTTCCAGATACACACTGTCAGACTGGGCAATGCACAGCCAGCAGAATAACTTTCCTTCTCACTGGCAGGTGGAGTTACAGCCTGCTCTTGGATGTGGAAAAATAAAGGCAATCCTGTTAGCTTTGGACTTTCATATCCTGCATGTAGTGAAGGCCAGGAAAGTGCCCAGGTATGGGTGGTGCTCTAGCTAATTTCTCCCAGTGGTTTGGCTCCTGGGAGATGCCAGAAGATCCTCCCATGCTGCAGAAGCTGATGGGAGTGAAGGGTGCTCACCTTCACGCAGAATCTGTCTGTAAGGGACATCATTACATTCTTGGACATTCTCTTGTCCATTTACGGACAACTACATGAACATCCTTTTCTCTTCTCTCTCAGTGTTGTTTGAGCCATCTCCCTTACCTTCAAGTGCCTTCAAGTGCTTTCTTAGAATTAATGTCTCACGCTCTATTTTTAACAGTAGGAGCTGAACCTTGAAACAGCAGAGCGAAGTAAAGTGTATGTAGAGGAGGGGAAGGAAAAGCAATTCTTCAGCCATCCCCCCATCTGTGATCTGTACATCTCTGTTAATATGTAACAGAGCAGCCTGTACAGCCTACATTACATGTAGCAATTAGAGTAGGGATGTTTTTTCCATGTGTTGCCTATGGCACTGAAAACACTGCTATTACTACAACCCCCAAGCAGTAATGCGGATTACTTGTCTTCAGTGATTCTAATAAATGAAAGAGAAATAGCAGAATTCCCTGAAAAAAACCTTTCAGGGATCTTGCTGCCTTTCCCTGAATTCATTTGGGCATGTATTTGGGCAAGGTTATATCCTTTATCTGATTCATGAGAGCCTAGAGAGCTGTTTGGAAAGAATGAAAATAGCTAAAAAAGTGAAACAAATGTTCTTAGCACTCTGAAGAAAAATAAAAGTAAGAAGAAAAGTGCTAATCAGGGAATGCATCCATTCAAGGCTTTCCATGACAGATAGGGGTAAGGGATAGAGATTATTTTTACAGAAAAAAAAGGAAATAGGAACTAGATGTAGAGATCAGTGCTTTACTGTTTTGTTGGTTGTTTGGTTGTTTGTTAAGGTCTTTTTTTCACAAAAAAAAATCTGAATTCTCCATCCTTGCAAAGAAACAATTGATTTTTCCAAGATATTAAGCTGAGAAATTATTAGGATGATTGCTACTATAATGCTTCTATATTGTAGAAGCTTCTGCAATGCTGCTATAATATCTTGTGCTCTGATGAGATACCACACTCTGTAATTACAGTCCACAAAAATGAGGCATGTTTCATAAGCCATTTCAGAAGTTTAATTCTGAACTTATAAACTGCCTTTCTTTTCGTACATGCAACACAGCTCAAGTTCACACAAACCAGCAGCAAGCTCCTCACATCTTTCATCTATGACACTTCCTTGTCCTTCAGGCCAGCGAGTCCTTCTGCAGCAGCATCTTTTTCAGCACAAGTCACAGGGCTCCACATCTCTCTCAGCAAGCACTGCCCACCAGCACTGGAGCATGGGGCGCTTTTGGCCCAGTCCTTGAGTGAGTTTAACTTGTTCAGAGCAAACTTCCAAATGCCTGTAGGACCTCCTTAGATTGCCTTTGTGTGGATGATTATGCCAAGTATGCCTAATTTTGGACACTGCAGTTTGTTAAAACTAGGATTCGGGATACTTGCATTCACATGAAACTTATGAAATGTCTTTCCTTAGCTTTGTTGGAGGTACATATCCTGGGCATTTATTCACAGCAACACTGCGTCTTTCATTCACAGACAGCGTCTCCAAATTACCTGACTTTTGTCAGGTCATGGATATTTAATGAAAGAAGTGAAGAAGACTGATTTCAAGACAAGCATATATTTAAAGCTTAATTACCAGGTGCGCCTCATATTTGCAACAGATCTGCAATAAAACCTCCGAAAATTGGCCAGCGCTTCTGTTTTTAACAGAACACCACCCAGTATTAAGTCAAAAACCTTAACAAATCTAAATATATTACAGTACTTTTATCAGCTAACTATATAAGTTCCTCAAGCATGAAATCAGGCTTGCTTTACAATAACTCATTTTCACTAAACTGTATTGATGGCAATAATTATATTTGTATATGTCAGTTCCTTTGAAGCTCCATGTCATTTTTCTGTCATTTTGCCTACAACTGATGTAAGCTAACCAGCCTATAATTAGTGGCTTGTCACACCCTCTGAATTCTGGCACAGACTCAGTACTTTCACAGTCTCCTGGAATTTTCTGATTCCAAGGTGTTTTCTGAACATCTTTACCTGGTGATGTGTTGAAAGTTGTGTATGATTTTGCCAGAATACAAGCACACCCTGCTCTATTCTGAAGAATGCTTTTCTGAAATATTTCTGTCTGTTCTGCATTACTGATATTGGTTTTGTCTGCTTTTTCTAGTGATGGGCCTAAACCATTGTCATTGTTCCTAGTAATTGAACGATTTCACTTTATCCTTGGCTGTCATTTGCAGATTTTTACTTACTTATTTTCAGCACATGATGACTTCTTTCTTCTACGGATTGTTCTTTTTTTCGCTATAGAAGTTATGTCTTTTCAGCAACTGATTTCCTTCTGCCACTGAATCATGACTGATACTTAGTCCTTCATTGACAAAGGGGAAAATGTGACACTTTTCTATCTGAATAAACGTCTTTGAAATAAATTTCCATAGTTACTTTAATTTTTCTACTTCTATTTCATTTCCCATACACTTTTTTCTTAATCTATCCTGCTTCAGGAATTTAATTTTCAGGATAACTAGTACACATAAGCTACTGGTGGCCTGTGTGCAGTGCTTGCCCATATTGAACATAGTCAGATCATGGTCAGTGACCCTGAGGCAACCAAAGCTGTCCATTGTAGCCATTAATTCTTTCTTATGAACAGAGACTGTAATGTAAATCCCGAGCTAACAGCTAAATTAAAGCCCTAGAGATTCTATGAATTCCAGGAGTTCCTACCTTTTGAATATCTTGTTTTTACGACAAACCTGCGTGTTCTTCTAAAATAATGCTTTGGGGAGAAGGTAGGAATGCAGAGAAACTGTTCCCCTATTCCTCCCTTTTTTAAAACACCTGAAAATACTGATTCCCTGCCCCCTGATTTTGGGAATGGTCAGCACCAGAGCCGGCTCAGCAAGTGCCAGAGGACTGCAGGACATTGCAGAGTGTTTGGCAGGTGTTTGTCTTCTCAGTGGCCCTGTCCCCAATAGAACAGGCAAGGGTCAAATCTATCTGTGGATTAATCAAAGTCTATGGCCCCCTAATGGATTTCCCCTCAGCTTTGCAGGGATCCTGTATAAGCGGTCACATGTTTTCCTCCCAGTTCTTCGCAAATTTGACCTCTTTTGCTCCCAGCCCTTCCAGACTCATCTTTTCCTATTCCTGGCTTCTCATTCCCAGTCTCAGCCTCCTACATTTTCTCACCCAGCCCAAATCTCCCCTCATTATCCCATTCTGCCCTTGCTCTATCCTTGTCCAAAATTGCTCACGTGTCCAAGCTCTAGCTCTGATTTGTCCTATATTTAAACCAAACTTATCTTTCCTTACTACCACGTGCCAGAAAAAGAGGGACATTAGGAGGCCAGGAAAAACAGAACCCAAGGCCACGACAGCCCAGAGCTGCAATTATACAGTCCAGAAGGAATAGTGTCCAGCTCAGAAAGACTTTTCAAGGTGCTTAGCACACAGCTGCAGCAGAGATTTACAAAGCGTGCTAGCTGCATTTTTTTTTTGCCCTAAAAGGTCTACAACTTGGCCATATTTGGGTTCATTTTTCTGGAGATACAAAGTATACAAAACTCATCTACAGTTAGTTTCATGTCCGTCCTATAAGCATAGAGACCAACTGTAGTTTCCAAATGAAAGATAGAAATTAGCATCATAAAATAATACATATTTTCTAGCCACATTCTTGGAAGAGACTGAACTGTTTTATTGATGCACTTAAATTTCAGCTAAATGAGCAAATGCCTAGCAGGGAGACTTTTATTCCTTATTGTTACCATTTGGCAAAGTTATAAGCATAGGGAACAGGAGCTCATAATGGAAAGCACGGGACAAACAATAGATGGTGCCACTATTAATACAAATATTTTTATTTTTAGATTTCCTATAAAATCTTCCTTAAGTATGAAAATAATCTGGTGTACTATTCTCCACTACAATTACACGAACATTTGACTGAAACCTCTGGGGAATCAATGAGAGGTAATAGCACCAATAAAGTACAAACCAACTGCTGAGATGGATAGAAGTTGAGGAGATTTTGGAGGCAGCTTTATAATAACAAATAGGTTGTTAGGAAGTGGGACCTACTGGTTTAAAAATACTGGGGGGGAGAGGGAGAGAGTGAGTAAAAAGCAAAAATATACCAGAAAGCTAAGGGAAGTAAAGCCTCCATATCTGTTAGTTGAATTTATGTGTCCCTCCCCACTATAGTAACCAAGAATCTATTTTGAATGTATATAAAAAAACAAATAACAATGAGAATAAGGTTATAAACAAAAAGATAAACAGGGAATAGGGAATAAGAGAAACTTGTAGAAATTATCAACTTGGGACAGTGCATTGTATCCTAAGATTTATATTAATTTCACAGGTGGATATACAGCAGTGGGAAGAGAAGGGATGGAAAGTCCCCTTTCTGTGGTCCAGTAATCACCAAATAATAAGAGCATTAAGACAGCAGATGTGCACCAATACAGTTCTCTTGTGTGCTCAAGTGCATCAGAGCTGGGGTCCTTCAGGCAACTGAGAATTGCACCAGGCATGGCCAAGTGCAGCCTTCACCTCATGTTGTGCAGACTTAGGTTACTCTTGTCCTGATTTTGGTTACTATATTCATCTGTCTTAGGAATTCAGCTACCTTTTGCCATTTGCCTCACACTATAATACATGAGTTCTTGATAGCAACACAATGAGGTTGAGAAGCCTCATTTAATAGACAGGAATCTAGAAGAGCAAGACCAACATATTGTAGTAGGAGGCCTTAAGCAGGAATTAGGCAATCATGTCTGTATTTTGTTCCCTCTCACCTACAATTACTTGCCCAAAGACACAGAATAAGTGGCAGAATCCAAGCGTAGAATGTCCTACCCTAAGGTTGTAGTGGCCATCTTCCCTTAAAGCATAGGCAGTTAGTGGCATCCTGACACTGCATTTCCACATTGAATGACAGTGTTTGAGAGTGTTCAGCTTCAGGAATATTTGGGAAGAAAGCTCTCATGAGAGTGTTGATTTGTCAAAACCAAAATCTTTTCCTTGGGAAAAGAATAAAAAGGAGCATGGCAAGAAAACTGGAAGTTTCAGACCCACCCAAGGATCAAGTCATTTGGCCTGGGATGGCTGCTGCTGTAGCTGGGTGATTGCAGGCACCTCAGCTGTTTTTGGCACTTCAGCACTTCTATTCAAGGTCAATTCAGTGCATCTGCATTGCACTTATGGCTCCGAATGCAGCATAGGCATATGCTCCAAAAGTGGGTCATAGCTTTCAAGATGATGAAAGCTAAATCATACAGCAATTATGCTCAGGATCTAATCTGTTGCACTAAGACTCTCAGTGCACGTTGACTCCTAAAATAAGAACCTTTAAGTAGATTGTGCAATACTAGTTCAAAGAGATTTGTGCTTTACCTAGTCCCAGTGCAATTATTTTTAGGTAAAACTTCAGGAAACCATCCAATCTGTTGCTATTAGCAAAGGTCAAGTGTCTACTTTGGAAAAAAAATAATACTAAATGGGGACAAGTCTGTGGTGATACTCGGGTTTGCTGAACGTGTCTCTACAGATCAGAGCCCTGCAGAACTGCTGCTTACCTGGATTGCAAGACAAGCCCAGGTGTCAGGTGCTGCTCATCCACTACCTGGCTACCGCAGTGACACAAAGATGTCAGAGTCCACAACACCCTTCCCTGCAATGACAACTCCTTTCTCACTAGATCTCCACCTTCAGAACTCCCAAGGCAGGTGACATCCCACCTGTCCAGCAGCGTGGACGTCTTTGAGCTGAACACCTTCTGCAGAAAAGAGATGCCAGAGAGGTGGGCTTTTAAACACAACAGAACTGCAGGGCACAGTTTATAACATACAAGCAGGGACACATTTAGAGACACCAGTCTAGCTCTGAGTCATTACTGCCAAAACACATGGAAACAATGTTTAACACTTCTATTTCCATAATATATAATTCCTCTGTCTGGGCCTTTTATCAGTAATGTACGTTATGAATAAGATAGATTTAGAACAATAGAAATGTGAGCCTGGGTACTGATAATCTCTTGTTACTTTTTAACCAACACAGGAACACAGCATTTAATTCCTCAATGAAAATGACTCACAGCCCGTTTGTTTTCAACAAGGCACCTTAAAAGATGCAATAGAAATAGGTGTTCCAACATTCAGTACCTTGCAAAAGCCGAGTTATGTTCATGCTTTGATACAGCTGAATGTGTTAGAATCTGAAAATTATGGCAGAAATTTGTCAATTTAAAAGCAGTCATTTTCTATTATACTTTGAATCCTTGGAGATACATACATATATATATATATATGTTTAATTAGTGCTGTTATTACAAAATTATGAGATCTGACTGATTGGGCTCTTCTTTACACATTGCTACTTATAAAAATTTCCTTAAAATAATAGGTGTCAGATGCTTTGAGAAAAAGACCCAATTTTTGTTTGCCTCCAGTGGAGCCAAGGGTTAGCACAAGCAAGAAATAGACAGAAGAAATGTTTTCATGCTGCTGTTGGCTAGAATCAACAATATTGCTTCCAGCTCTGAGACCTAGAACATCATTTCCATATTCCTCTCTATACAAAAGACAACCGTGGTTCAATTACCCTCACTAATAAAGAATAGAATTCCTTTTTTTTTTTTGCACAGCAGCCAATAGTATGGGTAAAGGCCATAAAAGGGTTATTTTCATTACAGCAAATTTTTCAAGGTCCGAGACAGCCATAAACTTGCTTTATGTGATGATCTCCGTATTGCATAAAAATATTAGCTTAAAATATAAGCTAAAGGCATTCCAGAAGAAATGGTCTCTGTAGTTCATGGATCATTGAAATCTTAATTGTAGCAAACATTCATGGTACATAAAATATCTCTGCACCAGGATCACATGCAAACTTTAAGGAAGTAAGTTATAAATTTAAAGAGAACTAAATGGCTTAGGTAAGAAGTAGAATTTTTGGTGAATTCCACTACAGTACAATGCATCTATGGAGAATTTGCCGCACACCACATGAATCAAGTATTGCCAGAAAGGAGCAGCTTCAAGTCGTTCTGCCTTCCTACACCTTGCAGATGCATACAGCTCTCTAAATCCTTATTTTTCTTACACCAATACCTGTGCCAGCTTTGGGTGTCTCCAATGTCTGGCAACAGACTGGTCTTTTACTACCTTCGGAGTGCTGTAATGTAGGTCATCTGTAAGGAAAGGAGGACACTCTGCCCTCTGCAGAGCTGAGCGTGATCCATGGTGCACATCTTATCCCCTGGAGATTAGGGTGCTCAGGACAGCTCTCAAGACAGGAGCTACAGGACTGAGAAGCAAATAAAGTGTTCTTTGGAGGAAGGGGCCTGTCCAGCTTTACAGCAACTATCGTAGGGTTCTATCAATACTGGGGGTGTCTGGACTTTAATGATGTTTTCCAAAATCATTCCCCCAGGTATTCCTCATCTACAGCTTCTCAAGCCTCATTTGATAGCTTATGAGGAGGAAGAGAATCAAACCAAGCCTTAGGTAGACACAGCACGATATGATCTGCTCCTATATTTGATACAAGTCACAGCAAACATAACCAAGGGACAGGGGAATTCTGGTAACGTTCCAGCCTTAAAAGCCTGTAATGATTGCTTTTAGCTGCAGTGTTGAAAAGAACCATTACAGCGACAGAGTGACTTGAAGAGCAGCTCCTTACAGTGTCAGTGACAGCTTACTCGGTCCCATTTAGTCTGCCTTCCCTCCAGAATTATCTGTGCAGCCATGCAGTGAGCCACTCAGGAAAATGGATTGGAGTTTGTAGTTTTGGGGCTTTTTACCTTTTGTTTTTGAGGTGAGGCAATCAGACTGGGTGTTTGGACTGGAAGAGAAGACAGGAAAAATTGTTTAGGGAAGAACAAAAAGCTAGCAGGCTGGGTGAGAGGGCAGCTGCTGGCTTAACACTTCCATGTGTCAATGCCACATGAGAGATCAGAATTGCTGGTTGGAATACCTAGTAGCTCCTCTAACAGATTAATTTTATCTTCAGAGTTTGGAATTTTATTTTAATCTGGATATTTATAGCACATTAAAATCTCCAAATGAGTGGTTAAACTGCCTTATCCTTATATATACAGGACACAAAGAATGAGAGGAACAGTCTGTTTTGATTAATAACTAATTTGATATTTCTTGGACCAAAGGCATTGATCTGTAGCAAACGTTGCTGCATTTATAATTCATAAGCACAGGGAGTGCCAAGTCCCACTACAAGGACAGAGGTAAGATTAATTATGTGCCTTTGCTGTAAGTTTCCATATGGTACCATGTTTTGTTTAGGTTGTTTTCTGGTAAGTTTATTCTTTACTCTGAATTTTCTTGGTTTGCGCTGTACACTTGTGCCATAATGAAATTACTTGTATATTTCATCTTAACCCTTTGTAACCTATTTGTATTCCTGACCATCACCTCAAGTGTATCTAATCCTTAGTTTTCTCTTTGGCATCAATTTCCCAAGCAATTTCCAGTTTTTATTTTCAAATAGAAATGATCCTGCTTAGAATAGCTTCAGCTGGCTGAATTTTGGCTAAAGACTGCCTCTGCCTGAACACTGCCCTGCAAACATTTGCTAGCACACAGGAGGAAGCATCACCTCCCTTGCAGCAAGGATGCCTAAGACACATCATGAAAGGCTTTCTGATATTTGTGCACTCTTCATTGTTTGGGTTTTTTTTAAATGCAGTAAGTAACAAAAGAGAAACAGTTGCTTTGTTTTATTGAAACATTTCTGAACTCTAGCAGGTTTACAAGTGCACATGAGAGCTACTGCCAGCCAGCAGCTCTCACTTTCCCCCAGGGCCTTGTGCCTGTGGCAGAAGCAGCTCTGCAGGAGCTCCCGCAGCGCACAGTGGGGCTGGAGGGGGTGAGCAGTGATGCCTGGTGTTATGGCTACACTTCAGCCTCAGGGGTCTGTCTCCAGATTTGTTGCCAGGCTCCAGCATGTTCCCAGCTCCAAACACCAAGATCACTTCCAGCAGCAAGTTGTGCCTTGTAGGCAATGATTAGCTGGGAAATCAAAAGTGATTCCTTTGGCAGTTCCTTGGCATTGCCAAAAAGAGGATACTTCTAGCACTGTGTGCTTTGCATATACATATATATATGTTATAATATGTTTATACATAATTTATACATTCCATATCAATAAAGACTCAGAACTGAGAAACTTGACCTGTATTGATCAAAATAGTTGGACTCAATGGTCTTAGAGGTCTTTTTCAATCTAAACAATCTAAACAATTCTATGATTAAAAACACCCCTCAATTTTTCTCAAGCTGCATTTTGAACTTGATTTATAACCTTTTTATTTATTAAGTCTTTTTTGAACAAGAAATGGAAACAAGACTGAAAAACAATATCTATATATTGGTTCAAAGTCATAGTTCAGTAAACAACGATGTTTACGACAGATAATTTTGCCTTTTCCTTGCCCTTTGCCTTGCCTCTTTAAGCCAACCACAAGTAATTCAACAAGCTGAGATGTACTGATCTGCTTATTAAATCATTATAAGCCCGTATCAAAACAATTTCGGCTGCAGCTGAAGCCGAATCAAGGGTTCACACCTAAATTTTGCAGGCTGCTATGGGAACGTATCATTGTCTGCTCAACAAACATACAAAGTGAGAATGTGCCATGATATTATTATGCCTCTATAAAATGGACTACCCAGATGTAGGATACTTCCTTCCAGTTCACTTCCACTAAGTGAACTCCAGTGATCTCCATGAATTTACATTACCATAGATAGGATCTAAACTGGATCTATAATCATTGCAGGCACAGGGGTCTGTTGGCTACAATGGGTCATGTCCCAGCTCAACCACTGAAAGCTGCCTTTCTGACAGCCTGCATTGCTCATCATTACTTCTTCACCCTCCAAAACTCCACCATTGAAATGGGCAAGTTGAGAGGCCACTGAGAACATACTCCAGTCTATGAAATACAATGAAAAACAGTATAAAGAAATGCCAGATCAAAAAATACAAAGTCCAACTCCTTCTTTTAAATCTTGGTGCTTTACTTAGAGACTGGCTTTTTTTGTAATAAAATATTCCTGAAGTTCAGTCCTCAAGAGCTCTCTTTTTTTCCCTACTGTTAGCTGTATATGGGCTATATCTCAAAGATTTGGGTCTTTATTTACATTCATCGGTGGCAAAACAACACAGATCTAATATTATCTAATCTTAGCAAATTAAGATCTGCTTGTTGAAACCCCCTAAATTTTGCAAGCTACTGAGGAAACATATTCTTGTCTTCATAGCAAGCCCACATCACGTGGAAATTGGGCCACCGATAGAGAGTAGATACAGTATACAAAGGTTGGGCTGTCTCATATTGCATCATTATGTATCCAAGATCCAGAGTCACAGATGTCTAAAACTGGCCTTTGTTACCCAAACCCAGAGCAGCAATGCTGGAAACAACTGGCCAATTCCAGCTTATCCTGGGAGGATCCTAGCCTATAAAGAGGCTGTCTGCAATGTCAGAATTTCCTTGGGTGACTGAAGTGCTGGATGCCTACATGAGCAGCAGCAGCAGCAACAATGCATTTTGGCTGTGCTGAACAGGTGCTGGAGAACACCCACCATCCTGGAGTAGGGACTTCTTCCAAGCCCTGTGGGCAGCTGGATTGGGAAGTCCTCCTTTCACTGTTGCTGGCATGAGCTTGCAGGACAGCCTTCCGTGTTAAATGTAATGAGATGCTGATTTCTTTAAAACACGGCCGAGTACTTCAGGTCCTTCACTGAACTGGGCCCTGAATGACCATTCTCTTCATTGCACTTGCTCTTTACTTTCTCTGCCTGGTGCATATGCCAGACAGATAAATTGCCCACAAGATTGTTCTCTAGCACAATTCAGACAAAACTAGCTTCAGCAGCTTAAAAAAATATCATAAATAGGCCTTTGCTATTAAAGCCTGACACGCTTCATCTGAAAGAGGATTGATTGGGAGTGAATGTACAAGCAAACAAACCATCTGTTCAGAGATGGCAGGGACATGGCAGGGACACAGAAGCAGACAGAAGTCTCTGTTTACACCAAAAGCAAGGCAGAAGCTTTTGATGGCTCTTTGTTGCAAAACTAGGGCCACATATACCTCTTCCCCTGGGAGTGTGTGAGAGACTGGGGGCAAATCAATGCCATCTAATTTGACATCTTTATGAGGAGATGTCTATATCTGAAATGGCATCTCTATAAGCAAAGGAGAAAATAAGACATTTCTAAGACACAGATGATATAATTTTATATGCTACCATCTGCTTCGTCCCAGTTGTCTCTATCTCTCTGTCTCTCACCATCCCTTTAGCTCTGCCTAACAGGGTAGCCAAAGCTTCACAGTTTCCCTGTGTGCATATAAGGCACAATATTGACCATGGTAAGAACATGAAATACATCCTGAAACAGCTTCTTTATACCTGATGCCCATCAGAAAAGTCCAAGTATTTATTGGTAACTTCCACCTATCCCACCTCACCATTCTTGTAGTCCTACATCCCTTTACCCTTCAGTTTTTTACCTTGCTGGATTTTGCCTCTTCAGCACCTGCTGATGTCTAGTGAGAACCAGCTGTATTTTCCACAGTTGCTCACAACCTGGTTTTCATCTTTCAAGGGTGTCTGTTATCACCCCCTTTCCAGATTACTCCCCCCCCCCACACCTTTATATTGCCTATCTTGAGAAGTGTATTGATGAAATTGCAAGTAAACATCTTGCCTTTGTCTGTTAGGCTCAACACATTTATTCAGGGTCACTTGTAAATGAGAAATGAGAGATGAGATGGGTTTGGAGACCCAGGCTCTGCCAGGCTGTTCCTAAAGTGGCCTGGAAAAATGCATGTGTGCACATATATTAAGGGCTTGGTATATTGCTGTCCCTATTTTGGTTCACTCTTCCACCTGCTAATTAATTTTAACAGCCCATTAGGGAACTCACAAAGCCCAAAAAGAGCCTGATTTTCCTGTTACCTGATACACTTGTCTCAATATCTGCTCTGCTCTACAAACCCTCCACAAGCCCCAGCCCCAGTGGGGGCACCCACACTCCCAGCAACTCTGCAATATTTTTACCCCAACAAGAACCCTACATCCTGTCCAGCCTGCACCACCCAGCTCATACCCACGGCTCTTGGGGCTCTGCACTCTCTGCCTCAGAGGTGCTGAAGGGAGAAGAGGGCAACCACAGCATCAGAGCCAGCTGCTCCCCCTTCCAGGCTGAGGAAAGCATCTAAGAGGTGTTTTCAGCTCCTCTGCTTCTTCCCAAATGAGGTGATGAAGGAGAAGGGGAGTAGTGAGGACCAAAAATGACTGAGCTTCCAGTGGGTTTCTCTTCTCCCTCCTCAAGGCAAAGCTTGGGGGACAGTACTTGCTCCCCCACCAGAGCCAGCCAGGGAGGAGAGCAAGGTGGTAGAAAGCTGTGGAAAAGGCCTTTCCTGAGGAGGAGAAAAACGTGTTTGATACTTAGTGATCCTCAGAGCTATTCGAACAGTTTCTCTTCTCCTCCAGTGAGCACTGGCACCATGTGGTCTTGGATCAGGCAGAAGAGGTGCCTTTTACAGAAATTACTGTGAAATGATGGGAAAAGCTGAGGTCTTCACTGAGGCAATGGTGTGTGGCTTGTACATACTCAGCGAGCACAGCTGTCCCGTGGCAAGGGGTGGGGGATGTGGTCCTCCCCGGGAACTTGTAAGAGCCAGCCCTCCAGACATGCTCCATCCCACAGGGACAAGGTACTGACTTAGTGGGGTGATGCCAGGGTCTAGAGCACTCCATCAGTCCTTTGCCACAGCGAACACCTCCATGCAGTTGTCCTGAGTTTGTGCAGCTCAGAGCTGACTCTTTGAGCATCACAGAGGCCATGGTTGCCCTTAGGGTATTCACTGAAATAAAGGCTCTTCCCTGCTCCCCCTGCCCTTATCCTCCATCAATTTGTACACTCCCTCGTGAGCTGCTTCTCCTGTGCTGCATGCTCCCAGAGGCTCATAGCTCCCTGATGCTGGCAGATTTTGATCTGGCTCTTCCAGTTTTGTTACATTCCCATCAGAAGCACAATAATCGCAGCAGGTGCTGTAGCACGATCTGTCACGTGGGTTGGCAAACTGTGGGTCTCGCATCCTGCTGGGCAGAGGCTGCACCTGTCTGTCGCAGCGTAGAGAAAGCCACTCTGGGTCTCACCACTGCTATGCAATTCCTTCGCGGGCAGCTTTCATCTTCTTTGGGCCATATCCTGGTGGCTACATTTAAGCAAAACTCTGTCTGAAGCTGATGGGAGTTTTCCGTGTAGAAAGTGGGATTTTTCCATTTCCACCCATTTCAAAGCAAACATTTATCTCGCCCAGGCTGAACCAGACTGGTCAGGTTAGGGAAACCCCGACTCTTCATGTCCCTCTAAAGAACATTCCTGCATACCTTCTTATCCAAGAAAAAAAAGTTCTTCCTTCACCCCTGAGGGCATGGGAGCAATCTTATGAAACTAACAGCGAAACAGAAAGGTTGTCTTTCTCTCCTTCTTCTCTCTTTTTTTTTTTTCCAAATAAAGAAGGATGGACTTGTTAGCAATCATGGGGTTTCCTGGACAAGAGCACAAGCACCCCAAGCATGTAATCATTGCCCCATAGTTGCAGAACCTGCTTCCCTGATCAGATTAGAGCTGTGCTGGCTGCTGGGATAGAAGGCAGGATTAGGAGATACTGGAAGGTTTCCAGGCAATTTTCTTGGAGAAAAACCCAGCGTGACTGCAGCACTGCTCATTTGTCAGAAAAGATCAGCTCTGCAGGTGTCATCCCACAGGAATCACAGTGTAGGTCCTTCACCAAAAGGAGGAAGGTAAAAATTGCCTACTTAGTCAAACAGAGTGAAATATGCATTGAAAATGGCTGGAAATGCATTACCATTTCTCCATCCCAGGGAAGGACATGACATCTCAAAAATAGCTCCAGTATGTGCAGGCTGCATCTGTACAGTGAGGTGGTGGTTGTCCATGATGTAGCCTGACAGGAATGGCTGCTGGATTCCAAGGGTGAAGTCTGAGAGCTGGTGGTGAACAGAGAGCAAATGACTCTGTGGCAGTCTGCTACCAGAGTAAATGTAATTCCTCTTCGCCCTACCCAGCAAGGTATAACCACCTTGCTCCTTACAGCTCGGGGTGAGAGAGGAGGCCAGGACTGCCATTTAAGGGAGGGGTTTTTGTGTTCCTGCTGATGAATCTACCAGAACGCCTCTTATCATATTTTGCTAAGACTCACACAGAGCCCATCTGCATTTTGTGCAGAGGAGTTTGTTTCAGCATATCAGAAGTGCTCCACAGCCTCCAGGAACCCATGAGTGCCTCAAAGACCCTCCTCCAGAGGAGCTCAGGGGTCTCCAAAGCAGTTTCTACATGACAAGCTGGCATGGCTTCTTCTCTGCCCCCCTCACAGCTCCTGAGTCACTTGCTCACAAGCAGATTCATGTTTTCCTGCTATTTTTACACACAACAGTCATCTTGGTTGTGTGCTGGGGTGCATGATGCACACTGACATGACCTGACATCCTTCCCCATATATGTGCATATTTGACTAGACCTCGGGTCAATGCAGGCAAAATCACACAGGCTGGTCTTTTGAGTGTCACGAATGTATTCATCTACGGGGACCTTCTATTAGGATAAGCTCATGTGTGCATTCATAAGCCATTATGTGATGCTCTGTTATGTCTGGATGAACAAGACATTCAAATTAACTTAAATGAATTTATCCATATGGCACTGCAAACCCTAGTCACAGGAAGGAAACAATGCATAGAAAGATCACATCCAAATTTTTCAGTGGTGACCCCTGATGCTGGGTACCCAGCACGCAAGTTTTTCGTCTTGTCTTTGATACATCTTTGTTTCCCTATTCTGTTTGCATTGAGGACTTTGCTATTTACTGTATTTTGAATATGAAGCTCCAATTAATGTCAGTAGAACTTCTGCTTGCAGATAAGGGAGGAATATTAAATAGATCTGCAGTGCAGAGAGAGATGATATTTTAGTTCCTTTCATGCATTCGAGTTAGAAAATAACACTGTAGTTGGTTGGTGCTTTAAACTCCCAGAGATTTCAAAGTACGCTGCTCAATACCCAGGCAGAAAACTTCCCACCGCTGAAGGGAGGTTCCTGCTGGTATGGGGATCATTGGCTAAGCCTGACATGGGAAAGAAAAATTAGCACACTACAGGTGAACAAGAGTAGAAATATAGAAGGTCTTCCATGCCTACGTTAAACAGGCAGGATTGCTCAGCACTGGCAGCTGCAGCAGAGAGAGAGTAGGAGGCTGAGCTGAGGGCACAGGAGCAGAGTACAACAGTCCATCTCAGGTAGAGGTTCGTAGAGATAATCAAACGGTTTTTGCCTTTATGGGTAAATGAGCATGGAAGCATCTATCAAATGTCTTTTTTTTTAGATCTCCAGTGTCCTGCACTGAATATGTATCAGGGAGTAAATCACATGTTTTTCAAGTGCTGAAATTGAAATAGCATTGGACTTGTATATAGCTAGAAGATGAACATGCATTTCCAAATGCCCTTATTGTTGAACACTGCATTAGTGCAATTTATTTGGACTGGAGACTTTATCTGGAGCAGTTGGGATGTGCTTTTAAACATTATCACCTCTAAGACTACCTTCACCTTGGCCTTACAAAGCACCTTCTGTGTGCTTAGTTGTGGAAATCTCCACCATAATGAGTAGTCAGATCTGATTTTGTCTTCAAACCTCATTTCAAGAAGTAATTTGGGACTTTTTGTGCCTGCTCCCACTCACAGCAGGACATTCATACCCTCCTTTGAGAGGCAGAAAATCAGAGGAAAGCAACATTTTATTGATAAGCATATGCTGGCAGGAACACTGCAATAAAACTCGCAACAAAGACTTTAAGAAGCCAGTGTCATAGCAATTAGATTCACAGCGTCTATCAAATTATAATTCCAGCAGCACTGAAGGTGAGAGAGCTTTTCACACAGAGCCAGCACCTCTTCCCACCTCTCCAAACATTTTTTTGCCGGTGCAGTTTGACTGGTTATAGAAAGGGACCTTGATATGGCCAAAGTCACTCCTTTAGAAAGTCAAGACAAATATTTACAAGCGTATTGCATTACTTGCCTACAAATATCCTTCTGTCCATCTAAGCATTTGCCTTTAGTACTGTCATCCAACATGAATCAGCCATGAAAGCTTGGGAGCCAGGGAGATGACACTTCCTGCTGGAGGGGCAAGGGGCTGGGCGCGGGAAAGCAACCGTGGCTGTGCAGGAAGAGACATGATGTAAACTGTAACAAGTGCAGATGCAGAAACGGCAACATGAGAAGGACACTGCCTCAGTGCCGCTTCCAAGGGATCTTCAGTGCCCTAGCCCTTCTCCCTGACAGTCCAACCCCTCCAGCGGCCTGATGGGGCCAGGAGAGGGCTGCCCACCTGTTCCTGGGGCCCAGCACAGCAGGTAATATTGCAAAGAGCCGAAGAAGAGGGTGAGCCATCTGCTTTGGTAGGGAAGGAGAAGCTGGTGAAGGCACCGGGGATTGCCGCAATGCCACAGCAGCTCCCCTGGGGCTCTGGGCTGGTGACATGCCTTCCCCTTTCGAGCTGCCTTAGCATAATTCTGCAACTGGCTGTTTCTTGGCAGCTACAGCCTAGGGAGAAGTCCAAGCAAACAACAGCAGAAACAAAAGAGCAAGTGCAAAGCAAATGGGAAGAGCTTAGGAGCAGTGCAAGCGCTCAGCATCTGACTCCACCAGAAAAGAGAAGGGAGCAAGAGGAGAGGAATCAAGAAAAGCATTATGAAGTCACAAGGAGTTGGGACACTTCTGGACAAAACATGTTGCCCAGATGAATTAAAGAGTACATCAGCAGGTTTCTACTTCTGAGAATTGAGTTTAGCAACATTGTCAGGATCAGGGTTTTAAACCACATTTATCAGATCCTCGAGCAGTAGAAAACTGCCTTGAAAATCATGAAAGGTTTTTCTTTGTTTGGTTTTTAATTTTATTTTATTTTAATAAACGGTAGGTTCTTTCAATTTGACACCTGGTTTCTGAGCCTTTAGGGCCTATTTATTTTGCATATTCATGTCGTCTTATGCCATGGTTCAAGCCTTTTAAAATTATCTTTTTTAATAAAACCTCGGATTTTCCCAGAATTAAATTCCAAGTAATGGCAACATGCCAAATATTGTCATGGTAGTGATAAATTAGCAAGCTAAATTTAATAAGAATTTTCTGATAAAGAGAAAGTAATTAACACAGTGATTAAAGCAATCATTTTTTTATATGCTGTTGACTAGACTGCCATTGTATGTTCTTTTTATGTGCCCTAAGTGTGGTCTGACTATATTAATGTATGCACAGATCCCCAGTATTCTGAAATTTGGAAGTTAATCATATGCTGAAGTAGAGTTACACTGATCTGGTGAACTTCTCATATGGCCTTTTCCTTTAAATTACTTTATTTATACTTCTATTTATTTTAAATTTAATATATTCTCTCCTTGAGAATCCCCATAAGAAGGTATCAGATTAGAGCATTTGTATAGGGAATGTTGTGCGAACTCAGCCTGCATGTCTTACAGACCTCTGGGAAATACCTTTTTATAAGCCCATTCTTCAATGGTTTGAATTTTTGTTTTATTTTTTAGCTGAAACTCTTTTTTCTCCACAAAGCAAACCTTTTTGTTCAACTAGAGGACAAGTGTCTTCCCCAATGCAGCCTTTTGAGGATGCTGAAGAAGTCAGCCAGTTCCAGAATTTTATGGTGTCTTAAAGGCAACCATGGGCACAGCCCATTGATTTAGGGAGGAATCAGAGAGCTAGGAAGGAGTAGGGGACTAATGTTGTGTGACATGTTATCCACTGACCCTAATTATCAACTTCAAAGCAGCTCATGGGTAGTGGAGTTATTGCCTCCCAGCAGACAGATGCTTCTGACTTAGCTCTGGCCACAGCCCCAGTTGATGTCAGCATCATTTTTACAGACTGCAAGTGAATTAAAAATAATGTCAGGGAGCAAGGAAGGGAAGACGGTGGGAGAAAGACCAGTGGAGCCACCAGCATTAGTGGGAGGATGGCCAGGACTGGAGGGCAAACTGGAGCACATTGAAATCCTTTGGGTAAGGGAGGGGAAGCTCCCTCCTACACTGCCCTGGGGGTGAGGGAGGGCTGGCAACACCCAAAAGAAAGGACGCACAGGAGACTGGGAGTATGACACAAATTTTTAGAGTGGTGCCTGGGGGTTAGCAGTAAATAGGACCAAATGTCACACCAGAAAGTGTGACACTCTAAAACTCGGCTGGCATTAAAGAAGGCAGCTGAGTTACACAGTCCACAGTCTGTTTGCAAATTGAGTGAGATGAATAAGCTTGGGCTGGAGGGGGAAAGAAGATTTAAATCATTTGTGGTAGAATGATTCCTTTCCTCACAGAAGTTCAGAACATAAAGGCAAAATACAGCCTAATGCTAAGAGGCACTGGGAAAGGAACTGTCCATCCAAGCTGCAGCACAACAGGGAGTCTTCAACATCAGTGAGAAGAAACTTTCTTTTGTGGGTTTTCTTGTTGTTGTTTGTTTGCTTAAAAAGAGGGAGATTTTTATGCACTTTGTTCTTCACTGATGTCTTTCAGTATCACACAGGAACATATGCAGATTCTAATCCAGGGACATTGTAGATCAAAGTGGTGCCCCAGCTGCTGCATCATATCAGACATGGCTCTTGTAGCAGGACCCTGGTTTTCCCTTTTCAAACAATTTTCCATCAATTAAAAAACCCAATCAAGGAAAACAAAAAATGAAGGAAAGTGCTGTTATTAAAACAGAACTTCCTCTTTGAGCTCACATGCCAAGAGACATCCAGGAATCAGCATGGGAGAGTGAAGCATCCCCTTACCTTTAGAGAAATAGAAGCTTTGCCATTTCTCCGCATTAGGTACTCACATTCCCTCCCTCCAGCTTTGAGAGCTACCTGTGTAACCATGTTACAATGTCTCTATCAATAAGCATAAAATCAAAGAGGATTTTGGGGCTCTGAGAAGGCGACTGTAAGAAATAGCCTATACTTTGTGCCACTGTCAGGATGCTTCTCTGGGCCACTGAGCTGTTGGAAACATCACTGCAAGCAGCTGTATTAATCAAATGATGGTGAATACCCAATAACTTGGACATTCCTGCAGCTTCCCTCTTTCCCTGCAGCTAGTTTAATTCTGATGTTGCTAGGATATATCATCTTAGAGAACATAAACCCTACAAAGCCCTCACTGACAAGAGGATTAGAAGAGTCTGTCTACCAGCGGATTATGTATATGAAAGAAGAATAAAATCAAACATAAAATACTTCATTTCTGTCTAAAATTATGTAATTCTGTGAATGCAGAGATGAAATGGTCAGGATGGCTTTATCTGTTGTGCACCCCCAAACAATAACGCTCTGCTCCAGCTGTTCTCTCAAGACACATCTCTGCAGAAAGGCAGTGGTGGTTTAGGGAACATCAGAAACTTCTCTGTCATCTGATTAAAAGTAGGCAAATCCAAAGTAAACATAAATACTCACTGCTTGACCTAGGCAACCTTATTTCCCATTTATTCAGCATCAAGATTCACATGTTTTTAGAGAATGCATCATTTCACTCTAACATAGGTCAAAAATTGTGCCATTGGAGTACCAGGCCAGAGAGGTTCAAGTCCCTTTGCAGGGCACTCCACCAGCCCTTCCCAATCCAGCAAGGGTGGGGCAATGCAGTAGCTGTGCTCACGAGTCCTTGCCTAACAGCGTCAGCAGTGAAAATACACAGACACTCTCCCATACATATATACACATACACACACACACAGATACATACATCTGTACATATATACAAACCTCCAACAACATAGGACCTCTATGTATATGTGTCTATATATGTGTGTATGTGTATAAACTGCTTCTATATTGTTTAATTCATCAAATTCAGGTATCTCAAATTTTATAATAATTTCCCCTCTAAGCATTGAATATGTCATTAGAGAAAACCTGTCTATATCCATCAGGCCTTTTACCTCTTTCCCAATACCATCTAACTGCTCAAACATTAAATTGTTGCATTCCAGCAGTCAGTCTTGAGCTTGACACCTGTATGTGGACCAATGTGACTCAAGTAACCAAGATCCAGCAGCAGTTCAAGTCTGTGCTGATTTTGGCTGGGGTAGCGATCATTTCTTCACAGTGGCTGGTACGGGGCTTGTTTTGGATTTGTGCTGAACACAGGGTTGATAATACAGAGATGATTTTATTATTGCTGAGCAGGGCTCACACAGAGCCAAGGCCTTTTCTGCTTTTTGTACTGCCATGCTGGCGAGGAGGCTCGGGGTGTGTGGGAGGTGGGGAGGAGACACAGCCAGGACAGGTGACCCAAACTGACCAAAGGGATATCCCAGACCATGTGACATCATGCACAGTATATAAAGTGGGGGAAGAAGGAGGAAGGGGAGGGACATTTGGAGTGATGGTGCTTTTCTTCCCAAGCACTCATTACACATGATGGGGTCCTGCTCTCCTGGAGATGGCTGAACACCTGCCTGCCCAGGGGGAGCAGTGAATTAATTCCTTGCTTTGTTTTCCTTTTGTGTGCAGCTTTTGCTTTCCTCATTAAATGGTCTTTATCTCAACCCATGAGTTCTCCAGCTTTTACCCTTCTGATTGGCTCCCTGATCCCACTGCTGAAGGAGTGAGCAAGTGGCCGCGTGGGGCTTGGCTGCTGGCTGGGGTTAAACCACAACCAAGTCACTGCTCAGTGGAGAGTAAATGCATTGCATACAGATATGCTCATACCAGAATGAATAGGATTAAATTAATGGATTGCCACACTGGCTAGTCAAAACCATCTTATTTAATCCATGAAAGAGTCAAATAAATTGCTTGTAAACCTAACAGGAATACTGTGCATATCCAAGTCATGTGCTTAGCCTGGGCTTAACTCCAAGTTTTCCTTTACAGCAAAACTCTCCCCTCTGTGGCATCCTTAACATTTGGGGGCAAAGTCAGAAAGTGATGTAAACCTTAGTGAAAGAGACCTGATAATATGCTACAGATATTTGTGCCTAAACACCACACATCCCTGTGTCTAAAACACCACTCACTGGTACTCAGCAAACCTTAGACAGAGGGAGCAAATAACTGGAAACCCATCAGATTTGGTGACTGAGTATTAACTCAGTACTAATCTCTAGCTGTTTCTCTACTGTGCACTCCAGTGTCTGTAACTGTCTGCATCAAAACAATGTGCTGTTTGATCTTGACCTTTTACCTAGACTTTGACCTCAATCTTTTCCACTTACTGTCTTGACTGGGATCTCTTTGGGAACTTAGATATCATGGAATTTCCCTGATATTCACCTCTTTATGTGACATATGTGTCCTACTCATTTGCTACCACACTGATGGCCACATGCTTGGGCATGTACACCCTTCCGTAACACCATACATTCGTTCCCTATGAATGTTCAGGATATTTCAGTCTCTGAGATCCCAGATGGCACTTTCTTTTTAGCCTGTGCACAAAAAACCCCCCAAAACCCAACCAAACAAAACCAACAGCAACAACAACAAAAAAACCCTAAACCAAATTATAGACAATTAATTCTACTTCTTGTTTTCTTCTGAGCTTTGGTCTTATTTCCTAATTCAAATTCTCAAACTCATTAATGTTACACTTCTGGGAACTTACAGGTCATGCAACTCTCCACCTCTCTGCTCTTGCCCTGCACAGATACACCACAAGTGTCATTAATACTTCCAGCATTAAATACTGTGAGAATCTCACATAGTTTGGGTTCTATCCTTCACCTAGCCATTTCCACAGAGTAACCTCCCTCTCTTTAACAGGTCCCCAATTCAGCTCTTCCTGAGGACCAGGTACTTTTCAGGCCATCATAGGGAGACACTAGGATTGTGACAAGTTGCAGCAAAGCCCAGTATGTTTTTGGGAAACCTGAACTCCAGCAGAGCTGGCAAAGCCAGAAAAACCTGGTATGCTTCCTCACACCTAGTCCAAGCACACTCTTTGTGTGCATCAGGCTTAGCAGCAAGCTCTCACATGCAAAGGAGAGCCTGTATCAAGGTATCTACAAATCCTAGTTATCCCTGGCAGGCATTGTTAGGATGCTTACTAGAAAGACCATATCTTTCCCATCACCATATGACAGGCTACCAAGACAGTAATAGGAGCAGCTAAGACAGAGAATTCCCAGAGCATCTGGACACACTGGTCTGTGTTAAGAGTTTGCCAAAGTTCAAGTTTTCTCCATCAGACCAAGCTGAAAATCAGCAGAAATCTGTGCCTGAGTGCTACCAAGGTCTTTCTTGGGAACAAGAATAGTCTGAGGTGAGTCTGTCTCCAGGGAAGATTCTTTCCCAAGATTTTCCGGAAAGTCATGTCCTATCACAGTAACTGGAGTTTTGAGTCAGAACAGAACAGAAGATAGCTTATGAAATCCTGAGACAAAATGTTCTCTTTCAGATAGGCCAGGTGGAGATAAGATGTCTTTCAACACCTGAGAGCCCTCACTGTGGTTAGGACAAGTGAAAAACTGTCCAATGTGTTACTGCACAAACTGGCTTGAGGGTTGCTTGTTGTCATCCATGTAGCTCTGCTCAGCACAGCAGACTCATTTCAGTCTCATTAGCAGATGTCCTTAAGGTGTTTGAGGCTGGTGCCTCAAGACAAAGAAAGAGGTCTGCAGATCAAAGTACACCTTTGATCATCCAGGACATTATTTTTATGAGCTGGGCTAAAACACCGCAAATTCCACAGATTCAAGCATAATGAATAGGTCAGAGAGCAATAGGTGGTTTAACTTGACACTCAATTTCTAAATTCAGAGGTGGCTATCTCAACTTGGTGGCTGCTGGGCAGCATGATTTATGGCTTTGCCTGCAGGAGGTAACTCTACTGCTAATAGGAAGTGAGCTATTTGTTAAACAGAAGAGCTGGGTGTCTCTGTCCCTTGGTTCTGCTTCCCACATTGTGGCTTTTGCTGCCAGCATTATGTTTCAAATCATGACTTCAAAGGTTTATAGGAAGCTCTGTGTCTGTTTGGAGACCTTTGAATCCAATACTGAGACAAGAACAATGTTTCGTGTTGGAGAGCAATGGGAACCTGGCTTTCCCCCGTATATGAAGTCAATGACACACACAAGGTTAAGATCCTCTACAAGGCAGTTTGTGTAGATTGCCAGAGCTGGGAAAAGGCCATGATGGAGGTTGTACAAAGGCAACTTTTCTTTGTCTTTCAAAGGCCATTTCACATTTCAGATGATGTAAGATGTGTGCACCGTTTTATTTGGGTAACCTCATTGAATGAGCAGAACA
This sequence comes from Callaeas wilsoni, assembly GCA_013398955.1. Taxonomy (NCBI): domain Eukaryota; kingdom Metazoa; phylum Chordata; class Aves; order Passeriformes; family Callaeidae; genus Callaeas; species Callaeas wilsoni. The sequence continues at coordinate 31,165 of VWPU01019776.1, forward strand.
GAAGGCACATGGGGGAGTCACATATCACTGATGGAACTGATCTGAATGCTGGTGTGGAACATGCATTTTTCCAAACTGCTTTCCTTTTGCTCTAAAATGATACTGGTTTTTGTCAGAGGCAATGCTTACAAAGTTCAGCTGTAAAGGCTGTGAAATACTTGCTGTTATCCTCCAATGCTTTTAGCAGTTATAGATATCTCTCATTAGACAGACATACATGCACCTAGACACACACTCTTATGACTTGTTTGTACCGTAATAGTGTTGCTGAACTCACTTAGTCTTTGTCATGTGCTTTTTTTTGCAAATAATGCCCATCTCTCCTGGGGTCATGAGCCCAAAGAGCTCAGCTGGCAACGAGTATGACCAGTGTTGGGTAGAAAAACTATACATTTTGTTCAGACATATATTAGCAGATTGTGCCTGAACTGTAGTGGAGTGTACTAGTGCAGAAGCTTCAAAATATTTCATCAGTGCATTCCAAGATCATTGAGTGATGAAATCTGTCAGCACAGAGACATAAAAGTTTTGTTCTGACCACTCACTAGGTTCTGTAAGTACCCATAATTCAGTGTTCATATTTTTAAATCACCCTGACAGATGCAAAGACTGGAGGCCCAGCTTTCAGCTATGTCTCAGCAACTGTAGATCAGTAAAAAGTATCTGAGTAGTTGCCAAGACAGTTGTGTTTGCAGTGTGACTGCTGCTGGGAGTGACGGGGCTGTAAAGGTCTGATCTGCCACAGTTCTTCCACTTCAAGGCAATGAGGGAGGTTGATTAGTTTGGCAGAAATCCAGTAATGGCAAACATGGTTTGGAAAGGGTGGGAACTACTGACCCGGTTTTATGTATGTCCAGATCATTACCTACAGGAAAAATTCACAGTGAGAACAAGCCCTCTCTTTTATTTTTTTTTTTAAAGATTGCATTACTCTGGAAAACAATTTAAAAAAAAAAAAAAGTTGAGCGGAATGGGATTTCTTTTCCTGACACTCTCAAAAACAATCATTGTTTTCCCTCTTCCTGCACTGCTAAATCACGTTGCAAGTCTTATCATGCTTTGGCTTCATCAGGCAGGTCACATGTCAACATCAAGACAAAGTCATACTGAAAACAGCACAGTCCTTGCCTGTAGACAAACCTGTGCTTGCAGCAATGCCAACAACCCACAGACTACTAAAATATCTGCAGTAGTTACTTCCTGCCCCTGCAGTCCCAAGTATATTTCCTAAGTCAGGAATATCTTCCAAATACTCCCCTATGAAACACAGAATTGTCTTTCAAGTAGCAAAGTAGAAGTAATTGGTGCTGCAAACCTTCCTTCTTGTCCTCAAATAAAGAAAAAAAAGAAGTATGTTTTGGTTGTTATCACAAAGCCAATAAATGTGCTTCAGGGGTCATTAACTTCAAATCCGTTCTTTTGGAATAAAGATTAAGTGCAGCACTGTACCTTATCCTGAATCCGCTGCCAAGCTTTGTTTAGAAATAGCATTTTACTGTCAACTTTTTTTTTCTCCCCTGTGAGAAAAACCTGCTCACCCAGGGCAGAAGCTGACTGCATGCAGCACCTGGCTGCATAATTAGTGCCACCCTAGACTGCTTAAGCACGTTAAAAGAGCCTCACTTCTCTTTTTATTTTAGGGTCTGCTCCAGCAGTGATAAGGGAGTTTATTCACTGCAACTCAGCGAGCAGCACGGCACAGGAGGTGAGCCAGCACTCCTGCCAGCCACTTCAAGGTCCCACATCAGCATCCGGTGGCTTTGGGTCACCCACATCCTGGCAGAGAGGTTCAACCAACTCCTGCTGCAACCTCCTTTAATGCTTTTGATGAGAAACTGCCATGAAAGGAAGCAGAGAGTAGGAATTAGGAGATTTCAGGGTTGGGAGTTAGGAGAGGGGAAGGGAGCCAAGGTGGGGCAAGACACCTGGGTGTCCACTTGGAGAGGGCTCACTGGGACAGTGGATGAGGCAGGTTTTCATGGCATAGGTGGTCACCTCTTGTGAGCGAGCCATGACTGATATAGGATACTTTATGGGGATGAGATTTTCCTTTTAATTGTGGATGCGTCTTTCAAGCATTCATTTCAAATACCTCCAGTAGCCAATTAATTTACTGAGCTCCAGGGCACCATTTACTTAGTTGTTATTGACAATAACATGTTTTAAGGCATTTTAATGTATCCCACGTCTTGAAATCAGATAATGCAATTCTCCCCAGAAAGACTGAAATTACTTTAGTTTGAAGCTTTACATAATTCAGTTTTTAACAGGTTCACTTGTGAAAAATATTCAGCATTTTCTCTGCATCTGAAGTAGGAATGGCATCATGAGTTCTAAGGGGTTTAAGATCATGAAAGGAGGAGGATTTAGCCTATTTCTTAATAAAAGACTCCCAAAACATGTTAAAGCTGCTGTGCTGAGACTCTCAGTATATAAGAAGTCTTATGAAAATACGTTGTATCCAGCTTTCTATCAGATTGAAGTCACTCAGGAGAACTTACCGTACCCTGAAAGTCACTGGTTTTTTCGGAGAAATCATCTTAGTCAGATCGAGACTAAAACTAAAATGTGAAGTCAAGCATTTGAGTATGTGACAAAAACTTTTTTTTTTCTTCTTCACTAAGAAGTGTTTTAGATAAAAACTACACTTATTACTGAGGAACAACCAATTCTGTCTTGTGACTTACCTCTCATGAATGCATGATATAGTTATTTTCAGCACATGCATCATTAGGTCATTCAATTTTAATGTTATCATATAAAAAATGTCTTGTGACACACTGTGAAAGAAATGTTAAACTTTTGATAACATCCCTTTGTCAACTGCATCTCAGTGATCATTGAAGAATTTTAAAGTGCAAGTGGAAAATCATTATCTAACACTGAAAGAGATAAAGAAGGAATTTTGGTTGGTTTTTTTTTTAAGAGCTAGAAAAGATATTTTTAATTTCTTTTAATGCAACTTTATGACATAACCCTCATCAGAAGATATACCTAGATATTTTCATGTGTCTAAAATTAGCAAAAGTGAGATCTCTCCTGCAATTATAAAACTCTTAGAATTAAGAAAATGTCTGTAAGTGTTGCTAAACTGCTTTTAAAATCAAATTGCTTTGCTGTATATGATAGGTTTGATCAGCTACAAGAAAATATCTTCTTTTTTTCTGCTAGAGAGGCATCTTCCAAAGTTAACATCTTGCATTATCCAAAGCTATTGATGACACTGGGAAAGTTCAAATCACTTGAACTTAGTTAACTTTTTACATTTTCAGATATTCTTTGTGTAGTTTTAGAACCATCTTGAAAATAATAAACCATGATGGGTTTCCCCTTTCATATCTGTGGAATAATGAACTACCATGGAAAACCATTTGATATTTTTCGTTGAAAGCATAGACAAAAAAAAATGTATTCAACCACATCTCCAACATTTTCTCAGTTGGAAAAGAAGTTCACGCTTGAGGACAACACAGAAAACTTTCATCCTACCTAAATGTATCAAATCAGCTCCTGGCCAATCTTGGGACCAATATTATTTAACTTACAGTCAAGACAGAGTGATCTGCATGTTTAACTATGGCAAATACTGCTGTAGCAGCAGCAGCAGACACCTCTCTGTTAGCAACAAACCAAACAATTCAAAAATTTCACCCATTAATAAATTCCTCTTGTGATCAGGTCTTCTTGCTCTTAGTCTTCCTACTGGTAAAAACCACTTTATCTTCTCTATACACTATGCATATTGGAGCAATACCATGTACTGTGCCTAATTCAGCTCAGTATTTGTCCCCTAATAATTGCATAGGATAAATTATCTTTAGATAATCAAAGGAAACATAAGGAAGGTAATCTTAGATGTTCTTTCAAGTAAACTAAAGTTTCAGTTGGATTCAATGATCTGAGAGGTTTTTTCCAACCTTAATGATTCTATGATTCTATCATTCCTTGAAATGCATTTAAACCTGATATTTGTAAATTTGTATATTGCTTCAAATTGTTTCTCTATGAAGACTGGAAAGAAACAGGACCCTTTCATGTCACAAATTGGGCTTTAACATGAACATAAGTTTGAGCAAAAATTCTCAGAGCTACAACAAGAGAGTTTGGGGGAAATGAAGTAGCGTCCAGCAGAGATAACTCGAGGTAACCTTTCAGAAGTCCTCCTGGAGAAAGGAGTTTGCTCAGTTCTTCTGTTCCTTTTTCCTGGGAGGTTACCTATCCAAGCTATGTTTTTTCCTTCTGCAAACAATAGAACTGTGGGCATACCCACTTCGGTTTTTTGGAGAGCTTTCTCATATCAGTTCACCTATAAAATCCTTACCCAAGCCTTGACCTGAACTCAGGTTCAGGAAACACTTTTCCATGATGGGATTTTCAGGGAGCTTTGTTCTTCCATTGACCACTTTTGTATCACAGAGCCCCTGGTGTGGCACACTCAATCTCCCACTGCTGGAGCTGGATAATAATTTTCAGGACTCCTGCTGAGCCCCCAGTCTTGACATCTCCAGGACACATTATAAAAAAGTATCCTGACACCATGGCTTAAAGCCCAACCCTGCACACTGTTCACAGGAGAAGCATATGAATGGAATTTGTTTTGGTCTCTTGCTCGATGGATGCTCCTCTGGGATGTCCACAGCTACTCAGCCCCCGTCAGAGGTGCCAGGATGTCCTCTGATGGCTACAAGCACAGTGGACACAGTGTGAGCTCCACCCAGATGTGCACCTCCAGCCAGATGTGTGCTGTCTGGAGAGGAGGCTTGGCAAACCCCGAGGGTGGAGCTGTGAGACCCTCTGAAATCACAAGTTGTACAACTGAAAGGGGCAGGAGGACTGGGTCCATTCTGTGAGCAAATCAGGCACCTGCCAGGGACAGACAAATTAGAGGAAAGTGTTCTGAGAATTGCAATGCGACTTGGCTATCTGCCATATGGATTCCCACATAAAACCGGATATTTTGGTTCATCAGTTATGTGGACTTGTATGCAAAGGCTTGCTGTCCAAGCAGTGTGCTGCCTTCCCAGGACCATAGGATTAGCCCCATGAAGGGGCAAGGCCTGTCTTTGGGCTAGATCAGTTGTGTTCAGAGATAAAGCAGCAGTAGCAAGAAAATGTTGGATTATACATAACCAGAACATGGGAAAGAAAGCACAGACCTATTATACAGGAAAGGAAAAGAAAGTGGCAATAAGAATGGAAAGCAATTTCTTATTGCAGGGACTCTTTCCTGAGAGTGGCAGCCCTGTCTCGAAGGCTGTGAGAAAGAGGACTCTGTGTGTGCTTTCGGCTGCCCTGAATGGCTCTGCAGACCAGGTGATCTCACCAGGTCATTTTTATGATGATCTGTGGTCTGTCCTCAAGGCACATTTATGTAGTCGTGTTTCCTTCAGTGGAATGACTACATAAACTGAGGGCTGAAATCAGCCCATCTGAAGTGAGTCAAAGCAGAAGAAACTCGTTTCCCCTTTGGGCACAATGTTAACTAGATTTGTCAGCCTGATGTTTATGGTGGTGCTGTACAAGAAAAGCATTCCTCCACCTTATGGCTAATGCCTGCCCATATGTTTATAAATGCCCTGTGGCTTGGGCAGGTTAAATGCTCAGAGTCCAAATCTAATAAAATCCACATTTCACTAATACTATACCCACTGCCCCCTCATCTCATTTCATTTATAATAATGATATTTCTTGTTGTAATTCTGTGTTATCAGGATGTGGTCTTCCTTGCAATTTTTCTCAGTTTTGCTCATGTGACATGATCTACACATTACTAGCATGTTATGAAAATCAAAGGAGATGTAAATCCTTCTAATGCTGGCATGCCTGCTTTAGTATTATAAGCTACCAGTAAAATACCTGAGCGAAAATGAGAATTAAAATGCACATAAAATTCTGTTTCTGCGAGAGTCTTAAATCAATCCAGATGCTGCTGACACCTTTCACAGTCTTTTCTGTGGTTGTGGATATTGATGGGAACTAGAATACCTACTGTCTTGCTTATTTGGGACTGTGCATTAATGCTGATATAATCAGTGATATGTATAGCCCTGGCACAAAACATACACAAGTTGAAAGATAAACAGCTTTTGTAAATTATAAATACCTCTAGCTGAAATAATTTTACCATCAGCCATGGTACTCAGTTCTATATTTCAGTCCAGTAAAAGGGCTGGAAAAGTTTCAATGAAAGCTATTTGAATAGACAGCGATTACATTACTCTAAATACAGAAATATTGAATGTTGTGCACTGAAGTGACTGGAGCTCCAGAAGCTGCTACTATTGTAAAACACAGTGACAAAATGTACAGAGCACTTAGGGGTTGCCTGGGGGAAACCTCATGGTTGCAGATAAATTCTAACAATGTGTCTGCCAGAAAGGCTGCTCTGCACTAAGGTACTCAATAAACATGATTTGTGCCTAAGATTTATTTTTGTCAAGCCACCTATTACACATGTTTTATGTGTGTTGCTTCTCCTCAGCCAGAGAGAGCAAATATATTACACTTCTGACATCATCCTCATCATGTTTCTCCACTTGCTAAAATTATTTGGATTGATTTAAGTAGAACTAGTATGATTTACAATTTCCTTTTGCTTTTCTTTTTATCTTTAATAGCCCTCATAATTTGCAGCCTGTTGTTATGGTTTGTAGCACTGTGTGCATGACAATATGCTTTCGTCTTTCCTTTTCTTAGGTGTGCTAAGGAAAGAAGTCTTAGAGGGCTCCACCACAGAGGTGAGGGCGGGACCCTGGTTTTGGAAGATGCCTGCAAAGAGTAGGGTCATGCTGCAGCACCACCTTTACCCAAAGAAACCCCACAGATGTGCAGGAGGAGGCATTATGGTAACACCCACAGAAAACACAAGTTATCAACAGCCAGCAGCAATGACATTTAAGACCACTGTGACCATTTCTTTTGAATGACATGATGTTGCCTGGACTGGTTCTTGCTTCATATCCCCAGACCTGTGACTGTGCATCTGGAGCTGCCCTGCTCCAAACTTTCTTGATCTTAATGCACAGTAATGATCATAGCAGGATGAGTTCACAGGAAAGCAACCTCCCTGCTCCACCACAATGTTGCTTTATGAACTGCATACATATATCAGGCTTTTTATTCACAGCATCACACTTCAGTTGCTTTGTCCTCATGGTTCCTGGTATACCTTTAGCTGGACATTTAGTTATGGACTCCTTGCTCTGTGATTATTGGAGCTTGGCTCCTGCATGACTGTAGAGGTCAGGGGCTGGTGGGAATCCTTTACTATCTCTGCAGACAAGCTACAGAGCAGGGCTAATCATTTGGATCCTATGGGAAACAGCCCATCTGTGAGACCACAACAAGCTGATGTGTTACTGCAATTTGAGTCATCTCCCAGCAGTACAGCTTATGCAGCCTTGAAAACCAACATTCCTGTTGTAGACATTGCTCAATACCTCTTCCAACAAAATTCATCACCTTTCAGCCTCTTAACATCCTCCTTCCATACTGTCTCTCTGAAGAAAAGCTTCTGTGGTTTTTTTTTTGTATCTCAGAAAGGCTATCAAAATACATGTTCTTCCTGATTCAAATTCTGCATGAAGGAAAGCAGACAACTCGAACTGATGTTCTACAACGGTGCTCTAGAAAATCAGCAAGAACTTCAAACTTAAATCAAGCAAGTTAGAAAAGTCAGGCTGTTGAATATAACCCAGCGTGATACATCAAGGTGTCATTTAGTACACAAATAAAAGTTTACTATCATGGAAAAACTTTTAGGTGCCATAAAATACAATCAGTTCACACTTTAGACTACACTTGAAGATGTCTTTGAAGAGGCATCTACCTCTTTCCTTCATGTTTCGTTGCTTCAGTAGGAGACTCTCGTGTAAAAATCCCTGCCTCATTTTTAAACTTTACTTGTTGGTTTAAATGATTCAAATTACAGCCATTTTTTTCTGTTGAGCCTTGCTGTTCTAAAGACTTCTGCATTTTCTCTCAATCCAGGTACTTAAGCAGTGCAATGCTCTGGTGTCTTAATTTTCTTTTTGAGATGCTAAAAAGAAAGAAGTCTTCTGTTTTCCTTATTTCAGATTATTTGTTTTTCAGTTCTTTAAAATTCCTCTGGTCTTCTCTCTGTAGTTTTTATCAGTCTGTTTCAAATGAGCCATGGAGATCAGATGCCAGACTGGTTTACTGGGCCCTCAGCTCTTGGCCTCAGATTGCTCCTAACTAGCTGACTCTGTCCCTGGCCATGGTGTGTTCTCTTTGTTCTTACTTGGATGTCCTTTCATGTGGCTGGGCCAAAGAAAAGCAAATATTACAATAAGGCCTTTCAACAGAACTGTCATTAATATGTATTACAGCAGTGCCTGGAGTAGCCAGTTGAGATGGAGACCGTGTGTGTTGTGTAGTTAAACATTGTCTCTGTCCTGAAGCAGCAACAATCCCTGGGTAAAGTCTGCGCAATGTATGGTACTCACTGCCATACACTGTGAGTATCTTGCTGCTCACAATCATTGGCTGCACTGAATTCAGTGGGACCATCCATGTATCAGAATATAATTTTTCATGAATGGCAGCAGCAGCAATCTGTTAAAGTTCAGAATTACCCTGAACAAAATGTTCCCTGGACATCTGATATTTCTTGAATTCATTATGAAAGACAAGGTGAAAGAAATATTACAAAGACCTGTAGAGCTGCTTGCAAATCCCTTCTGAGAATCCTATTTCTCCTACAAGGAAAGTAAGAGACACTTTAAAACAAGGATTTAGGAATGCCACTTCATTAAAATGGTACATGGGGACATACTGTATGTCCATTTGTGATTAGTGGACTTCAAAGGATTCAACTGCTAATGCATAAATTAACTGATTAAAAATTCTACTGGAAGACTAATAAAATCAGAATGAGACCTGGCTGTTCCATTTCAGCTTTACCAAACTCCATTATTAATAAGTTCTGGCTATTATTGTGGTCATATCACTGTGCAGGGGCTTGCTGACCTATCAAAGCAAGATCATGGAGCATTCCATGCAACCATCTAAATGTACAGTTCCATTGTCTCCACATTAAGGCAGATCATGGTGAGAATAAATGAGCCATCAAGTTTCATTTATTCTCATTTTTAGAATGGGTTCAGAGCTTCAGTGAGTATTGCAGAATTGCAAACTTGCTATTAACCCAGAGCTTCATAAAATGAATATATAGACGAGTATTACAGATAGACTGAATAATAAATACGGAACAAGTGTCTGCTTGCTTTAATACACTGACACATTAGGTCTTCCTCTTACAGACTTGCTCAGCTGCAGGTAAGGTTGAAACATCTAGATTTATTAGCCTAAAACATTTCAGTTGCTTTGTGCTTTGTCTTTCTAATTCACAAAAAGGCCCAATTTTTATGCAGATTTTTTTTAAACTATAGCTTCAAGCAGAATCAGCTTCATTCTTTATCAGATGAAATGGCCTGCTGTGTCACTACATGCTTCAGGGATTCATTCAGAGAAGACAGAAGATGAGGATGCCAAAGCCCCTACAACCCAGACAACAATGGCCCTCAGCCACTCTGATCTTCAGGAGAAGAGCCAGAAGGTTCAGACCCACATCTCTTCACCTTCCAGGGTGGGAAGACCCTGCTTTTCCCTATGATGCTGTCCTACTTTGCAACATGGACTAAAAGATTGAAGGGGACAGTAACCAAGTGTAGCTGTAGTCCAAGGATTGAAGAATTCACCCAGAAGGGAAGAAAACTGGTTTAATCTCTTCTTCAAGGGCTGTTTTATGCTGATGAATGGAAAACAAGTACTGGCATGAAAGCTCATGCGCTCTTTATTCAGGCATGAGCTCTGATGGGGCTGGGGGAGTGAGGATTCCTAAAGGGAGGTCCCTTCGATACTGCTGGGAATTGTGAGGTGTCTCTGCAAGGCTGATGGACAGTCAGTCATAATTTCAGCACTGATTGCAATAACAACAAGACTGAGCCCTGGGATTTTCAAGAGTTTTAGAAAGCGGTCGTGTAAAGTCAAACCACTGTGCAATAAGGCATCACTTTAATCCATTAACTCTCCATTATGGGCTAAGTATGTTTCTTAATTACCACGGGTGACTTTGGAGGGTAGCTTAACCACATGATTCCCACTTACAGGAACGAAAATTTATTGTTGCATCCTAGACTTTGCCTAATATCTTAATGTCACCCTCAGAGCTGTGCCTACAGGCAGCAGTCAGATGAGATCCATTTAAAGAAAAATGTGTTTAGCATCAGCATTCAAGATTTAGTGCACATAGCTTGATCCTCTTTATTTGTAATTCCCTGTTCAGGCATTTCCCTTCAATGCTGTGAGAGCATCTTGAGCTCTGAAAAGGCCAGGCTGAAGGATAACACGTGGTGCAACTACAGCAGAGTTGCTTTTCCTGAAGTCAAGGAATGTGAACAAAAGGCTTCCTGGGCCTGTCCAGTTTTTAAAATCAATTGTGTCAAGCAGGGAACAGGAGGCAAGGAACAGACAGGGCTTTGGCCTTTTTCTCCTCCCTTGGACTGCCTCCAGTGTCACCAGTGCACAAACTACAATCTCAGCTCTCTGATGACTTCTGTTCAGCTGCAGGGAGCTGTCACCTCCCTGCCCCCGCTGGCAGCCCCCTCAAGGGCATTGCAACAGCTGAGAATAAAAGGAATGCAGCAGCTCAGGTCACCTTTCTCTCACCCCTGCTTCAAAATACTGCTCTTCCAGAAAGGAAAGCCATGGTTTGTCCTGGTAGTGCCACACCATTCAGCAAGTCTCCTCCAATTCACAGTAACCAAGGTTGTGAGGAAGACTTTAGTGGTGTCAGTGCAGAAGAAACAGCTGGCCTTAGAAACTGAGGCTCTTGATTTGGAAAGCCATCTCTGTCAGTGGGAAACTGGTTAGAAGGACTGCTCCTCTCTCCATTTCAGCCCCTTCCTTCCCACCCACATGCTGCAGCTCACTCTCCGTTCAGTTGTGCTAAGGCAGCTGCTTTGGGGACTGCTGCAAACAGGATCACTTCAATTACCTCAGTTTAAAAATAAACCTCTTTTTTTCTATTATTCTTTAGCTTAAATTATGTCAATAATCCACTCTGCAGTCCAGCCACAGAAGCTGGTGCATTGCTGAATGGAGGGGACAGAGAGACAGTGCTGGGAAGCAAAATTGTGGCTGAGGAACTCTTTCATTGTAGTACAGCCTTGTTCTCCCATCAGGTTCCTATAACGTGACCTGGATATTCCATTTGATATGGAGTTCCTTGGTCATTAATACTGAGCTGTACACTACTTAGTCAGGCAGCAGTACAAATTTATGCCCGCTGAAACATGGACACACCATTGCACTGAATTTAGGAAATAATGCACCATGGACTGTTTAAATATTTATGCTAACCTTATCTTACAGGAAGCAAAGCAATACCCTTCCTGCAGAGACTGCAAAGACAAAGTTACCTCATCCATGCTTCCAATTATCTGGAATTAAGTTCAATAAGTAGAATTAGGCATGTAAATGAAGCCCATATTTTGAAAAAGACTCCTAGTATGTTTGAAGGAGACCCTAGAATTTCCGGATTTCTCAGTGATGAAAACAGGTGTAACTCAAAGCAATGAAGTGAAACTAAAGAATGAAATATTTACATTAAATAAAAGAGAAAGAAGTGCTGGATTCTGCATAATCTTGCATGAGAAATAGCCTGCATTTCTTCTATTCTAGAAAGATTGGATTAAATAATCAAACTACAGCATAGGGAATAATTTTTCATAGGTGAGACAGGCACAGAGATAAACTTACTGGTCTTTATCCCTGTCTGCTTTCCGTGAATCTGAAAATGATTAAATACTTTATTCAGCTCAGCTAACCTGTTCATATCAATAAGACAACAGATGTCAACCATAGGATGGCCATTTTCTGATTGGCCTGGAAATGTCACTGTAGCCACGGTCTTGGCACTGCAGTGTGCTGGATCTAGAGCACAACCTTCACCACATAGTTTTTATACTGATTTTAACTATTTTGACTCAAGGTGTGGCCTACCTTGAGGAAGTTAAATGACATTGCCCCAGGGCAGATGCTTGAACTGAACTTCTGCTGGAAGTTGTGGCTACCTTAAGGAGAGTGGGCCATATTAGCCACGGTCCCATAAAACCAAAGCAAGTGGCTGAGATGTTGTGTCTAAGCAGTACTTAAGTTGCTACTTACCCGAACCCAAATTTTCTCTGCCTTTTTTTTTTCAGCAGGGGTCCTGAGTTTGGTTGATTTACTCTGTTGACATGGACAACAGCATAAAAGATGAATATTAGCAGACAACTTTGGGCACTGCATTTAAAGAGGAAAGGAACTTGTTGAAATGGATGTTTACACTTTGATAAGTCAGTCAATATCATCAGCCACCACTTGCATCTCTCCATTTATTCCACTTTTTTTTTTTAAGGGAAACACTTCCTCAAAGGGCTGCCAAGACTTAGATTATTACACCGCAGAAAGAAGATGAGTGTTTCCTACCAGCTGTGCCTTCTTTCCTTTGTGTCCTCTCTGCATATGAGCATTCTAGATGTTGTATTGCTTCAGAGATACCTCTGTTATCAGTAAAAGGGGTACTAGAAATCCAGATAAGGAATTCTGGTTCTCAGTGCTGGGGCCAGGTACATTATTTTTAAGCCTGGAGCTTAATGAAGGCATCAGATTTGGAAGATTGAATGCTGCTTGTTGATTTTGTCCTTATAACTCTCCATAAGACAGGAAAATATGATTCTTATTTTCCAAGCTGAGTGGGTTTCTTTTCCTAATTACACCGTTGTCAACTCAGAAAAATATTTATCTGTTATTTACCTATGGATGTTTCTCTTCAGTCCATCTGAATTCTGCTTGAACTTTTTCCCCCTGAAACTCTATATTGATAAGCCTGACATCATGAGGTAGTTTAACATCTGTGTGACCAAAACAGAATTTACCACATATTTTTGGCTAGATAAGCAGTCTAACTTTGGAGGAAGTAACATTGCCTGCAAACATCCCATCTTTATACGTGAATGGCAGGTTTAGCTGAGAGCAGACAACGATGCCAACAAGCTGTGCCAGGTCAGGTGAGGTAAGGGAAACAGGTAACCACATTTCTTTCCCACCTGCCAGTAATATCAGCACAATGGCTTATTATTCCTCTGTTTATTTACGGACTTTTGTATATTCACCCTTCCACTGTCGGGCCATATTAGTGCTGAATCTCTATTTGTACCTCCTCTTCTTTTCTGAAGTGGACAACGACTATTAGCCGGCCTTTAAGAAGCACGGGCATTACGAGGCTCCCTTTTCTTCTCCAGCCCCGCACTCTGAGGAGCGGCGTGCGGGACGTGAGAGAGCATCGCCAGCCCCGGGGCGTTGCGCAGGTTTCCCTCGCGGGGGTGCGAGGGACGGCGCAGGCCGGGGATGCAGGAATGCTGGGCAGGAATGCCGGGCAGGAATGCTGAGCAGGAATGCCAGGCAGGAATGCTGGGCAGGAACGCGGGCACCGGGCGCTGCGCGGGAGGAGGCCCCGCGCTGTGGGCGCTGCGGGCGGGCTCTGCCGCCCCCTGCCGGGCCCTGCCCGCCACGGCCGCCTCACGCCCGCCCCGGCCGCGGCCTGTGGCGCCATCCCCTCGTCCCCCGCGGTCCTTCAGGGGCCTGCTGAAGCTTTTAGCGACCCTCTCCGGCCACCCAGTGTGGGAGACACAGTGCAAACCTTATAGGATCATGGAATCGCTTATGTTGGAAAAGACATCCAAGATCATTCAGCCCTTAACCCGGCACTGCCAAGGCTACCGCTAAACCATGTCCCTCAGCGCCGCATCTATGGGTCTTTAAAACACCTCCAGGGATGGGGACATAACCACTTCCCTGGGCAGCCTGCTCTAATGCATGACCATCCTTTCCATACAGAAGCTTTTCAGAATACCAAATCCAAACCTCCCAAGTGTGACTTGAAGCCTTATTGCCCTATTCACTTCTTGCTTGAGAGAAGAAGCCAACCCCCACCTGGCCCCACCCTCCTTTCAGGCAGTTGTAGAAAGTGATAAGGTCCCCCTGAGCCTCCTTTTCTCCACGCCAAACACCCCCAGCTCCCTCAGCCGCTTCCCACAGGACTTGTGCTCCAGACCCTTCCCCAGCTCCGCTGCCCTTCTCTGGGCACGCTCCAGCACCTCAATGTCCTTCTTGTAGTGAGGAGCCCAGAGCTGGACATAGGATCTGAGGTGTGGCTTCAGCAGCGCTGAGTACAGGGACGATTGCTGCCTTAAACCTACCATTTCTACCATACGCTGTGGTGCCATAAGCACCTGAGAGCAGTACTGGCCAGGTTTTTTCAATGGCACAGGTCGTTGCATAGCCTCTGATTCTTCTTTAACCAAATGTGGCCTAAACCTAAGGCAGAACTGCATTCTCCAGCATCCTACCCAACACGAGTTCATCGGAGTACTCACCAGCCACATGTGGCTACCTAATACCAACACAAGTACCATCAGGATCTTAATTCCCATAGCCACTCCAGGGGAAATGAATATCTAATGTCCATTCTTGAAAAAGCAGAGACCAGTAGTTTTATCAAAACAAAAGTTGTCCCCCTGAAACAGAAGATGTGAAATGCAGTACAACTTGTACTTCCAACTCAGAATAGTCTGTGAATCTGTGAATCTGTAAAAAAATACTGTGAAGTACCAGAGAGTCATACTTGGAGAATGTGTCTGCTGCTGGAATTAAAAGTATTTGCTACTATTTAATGACCTATAAACAAGGATGTCTGTGTGAGGATTCCTCCATAGACTTTTCCCCTTTCTCAATCTCAAAAACTCCAATTTTAGGAAGTTTATGTACAGACATGACATGGGGCCAGATCCCACAGTCATGCACTCTCAACCACGCACCCACCAAAGCAAATGGACACAATGTGAAATACAAAACAGCTTTTCTATGATGGCTTAAATCTGTCTCATCTGAGGCTACCATGGCCATCTCGCTCTTTTCCTTCGCTCCCCTCTCAGAAGCTGACATCTGTCCTCCAGCAGAATTTGAGGAGTCTGATTTCAGTTTAGTTTAGAGATGGCCCTGGAACAGCTTTTGGGCTGCCTATTGTACAATGAACTCATCCCCTGCCATTCAACAACAGACTGAAGTTATTTCAACCAGCCTATTAAATTGGGGAACTACAACAAAAGCAGAAGCATTCTATGACATACAGCAATTGTACTTTTAGCATTAATCACCTGTTTTTCTTCCAGGAGCTAGGAAATTTATTTCTTGCTGATTAGATTGCACTGGGAGCTACCCAGTGGCTTGTCAAAAGCAAACGTGATCCCTTCCTCAAGACACAAAAACCTTAAAGAAAACCTCGGTGATATTTTGATAATGCTCTTGTGCAAATTGTTTTTGTGTTTGGGGTTTTTTTAATAGAGACTGTGTAATTATCTCAGACTAATCCTATGAATATCAAACATTCTGCAGCTACAACCAACTTATTTGCAACTACAGGTAAATCCTTGCACAACTCTCTCTTTATGAGTTTTCTGATTAAATTAGTACTTCTCATAAATAAAATCAATAACTGGCATACTTTCTGTTCTCAGGATCCCAGTGCATTTTATTGCACAGATCTATTCGATCACCTAAGTCAATTGACCTGTACAAATTGGGTCTTGTCAAAAACAGAGCAGAAAGCCTTTTGGGGAGTTAATTACCTTTTTTTCTGGGAAAGCAGTAATTGGAAATCCTATTTTAAATAGACACCTAGTTCAGTTTCATATTCAAAGATTAATTCCTCCTTTCATTGCTGTAAATGCCTAAAACGCCTTAATTATCAACTCTTTAAATCTAGTGCTTTCTTCGCAGCTATTAACATGTATCTCACTGCTGCTAAGCAATGCTGACAATGGATAGGGGGACTCTGCACTCATTTACGTCCACAGGAAGAAGCCCACATTGCTGCCAGTGCCCCTGTTACTAATTATTCCTGGTGATTTGCTTCATTCAGGATCTCAGCTGACAATGTGAACCATTCGGTGTTGCAGGATGGATTTTGTTCTCGTTGAGCCTGTGAGCCTTTCTGTGTTTGGCCATCAGCTGACAGGGAGACACCAGCAGGTCTTGAGGTAGCCTGAGGTGCCTGTCACAGAGCCATAAAAGCAGAGGTTTTCCACAGGGTATGAGGTAGGAATATGAGGTGCATTTTCACAGGCAAGGCAGCCACAAAGTTGGTCTCTTTTATCTCAATATACACCAGCTTCATTTCCTGAAATCTTGGTCTGCTGTGGCTGGCTCACCACTGCAGAAGTACCAAAATAACAGGAAGCCATGGCCAAGAGTGGGGTCACCAAACCACCTCATAGAGCCGGCCTCGTCAGCGCCCCACAGAACATTATTTCATTCAGCACAGCCAGGTTCCTAACCCAAGGCTTAAATGCCATGAAGGCAGAGTGACGTGACTCTTCTATATGCTCCCACATGTCATTAGCTTTTATAAAAAGGAATAAAAATATCCAGGAAATGAAGGAAAGAAAATAAATATAAATCATTTAAATAGAGAATAGAAAGTGAATAGGAGAAAAAATAGGCAAAAGAGGATGTAACAAACACTGTATGCCTGAAGAATAAGAACAAACCCTGCATTTACTGGTGGTATTCAATTAAAGAAACGAAAAATTCCACTGATTTCATTGAGAGCAGAATCATACCTTGGTTTGATGCCTGTGAGATTGCAAAAAAGGATATCTATGTTTTCCATCTAAACTAACCCCTCCATACTGAAAATTCACTACTACTCATCTGCCAGGGCTTCATCCAGCTATAGAGACTTCAATGGTCATAACGAAACTCCGTATCTCCTCTCTTTACAGCTAAGTCTTTAGTCTCATGTATGAATATTAAGATCTCAGCATTCAAAGTAGCTCACTAATTTTCTTCGAGGAGTCTGTGGACTACTTTAGCCTTGAAAAGTACCGAAGAAAAGCAAGGATATGGACAACAGGCTTCCATCCACCACAGAAATTTACCCGTCCTTTGAAAAAAGTGTAGGATGCCTGCACATCAGAACAGTTCAAAAGCACTGCAGACATAACCAGGAAAAAACCCTCAAAACCCAGAACTGGAACAAGACAGAGAGGGAAAGATGTAATGCAGAGAGGCATCTGTCCTAACAGGTCAGCATTATAAAGAAGACATAACAGAAGGATATAACCAAACAGGTTCTACCACTGGATTTCACCAAATTCATTGCTAATGTTTGAACCTTCATTGCCAGATTAATATCCCCTCAGGTAATTGAGGATGTCTGCTGTCTCTTCCTTGTTTAGTCGGAACGGGAGATACAGCAGAGGTCACTGCATCCCTGAGGATTTCTTGGCAAGAGTAGTTTACAGCTGTGTATGTTCAAAGCAAGTTCTGCCTCCCAATATCCCCTCCTTTGTGTGAATGCCCTGACAGCAAAGCTACACACTCAAATTGTTGGGTTTTGGGGCTTCCAATGAATTCTTGTTTCACTTTACATCTTTATTCAGAAGGAGACTGAGCACATGCAGGTCACAGCAACCCAAAACCTGAATGCTGAAGACACTAAGCACAAGTGTGTGAGACCTCTCACACGGAGGAAGTAACTGCACCCACTAAACCTACAGCCTTCTCAGTCAGAATCTTACCTGAGAACACAGGGCCTTCAGAGAGCCTAACTCTTTGCTTCCCTGAAACTGAGAGTTTTCTTCAACTCCCAGAAGGAAGCTAAGCAAAACTGAATTATTAACATTTATGAAGTTGACAAGAAAGCTATGACTGTTGCTCCTGGGTTTTCAGCTGTTCAGATGGGCAGTGAAGTGAAAATGACTCTTTCAAATAGTCCTAGCCAGGTGTCAATTAGCTGGGGATTTGTTGAAAGGCTTTAGGTACTGACACAAACCCACTTATGGTTAATGTATTCAGTAAGTTGGTTGCAGTAGATTCCTGAGAACTGATAAAAGACTGCAAATGCAACAGTTTGTCTGTTTTCATACAGCTGATGCCAGTCCTCCCAGCAGTCCAGAAAAGTTGCCCCTCCCTTCAACCTTGCCTCTTCCAAAATGTGGAGTTCTTAGTAGCTGCTAACAGATCATTCTAACGTTATCATACATTGTTAAATTGCAGATATAACCACGCCCTGCAGAGTGAGGTGGTGCCCTGTCCTCTCCCTTCCTGTTAAATAACTCCCATAATCTAGTGCAGTAATTTACATTCATTATGAAGTGATTTTCAAGAATCATGTGAAAACTTCGGTAAACTAGATGGAAATCAAAGGCTGGGGCAAGGAGTGACTTCTTATGAACCTCATATAGTTAAACAAGGCCAAGTGCAAGGTCCTGCACTTTGGTCAGGGCAAGCCCTAGTACCAACACAGAATAGGGGATGGATGGATTGAGAGCAGCCCTGAGGAAAAGGACTTGAAGCAGCTGGCAGATGAAAGATTGGACATGACTCGGCAATGTGCGCTCACAGCCCAGAAAGCCGTCTATATCCTGGGCTGCAACAAAAGCAGTGTGGCCAGCAGGGCAAGGGAGGGGATTCTGCCCCTCTTCTCCACTCTGGGGAGACATCACCTGGAGTACTGCATCCAGCTCTGAGGTCCTCAGAGCAGGAAAGGCATGGACCTGCTGGAATGGGTCCGGAGGAGGGACACAAAGAAGGTTAAAGGGCTGGAGCACCTCTCCTATGAAGACAAGCTGAGAGAATTGCAGTTGTGCAGCCTGAAGAAGAGAAGGCTCAAGGAAGACCTTAGAGCACCTTCCAGCACCTAAAGGGGGCTACAGCAGAGCTAGTGACGCACTTTTTACCAGGACATGCAGTGACCAGACAAGGGAGGATGGCTTGACACTGAAAGAGGGCAGGTTTAGATTAGTTATTAAGAAGAAATTCTTTAATGTGAGGGTGTTGAGGCACTGGCACAAATTGCCCAGAAAAACTGAATGCCCAATCCCTGTGTTCAAGACCAGATTGGATGGGGCTCTGAACAACCTGATCAGGTGAAAAATGTCCCTGCTCATGTTAAGGGGGTTAGACAAGACGATCTTTAAAGCTTCCAACCTCAACCATTCTGTCATTCTGTGATTCTGTGAAATGTTACCAGTAGCCAAATCTCCAACATAATTCAAACACTCTACATGTTAAATGATCTTAAAATAACACAACCTGAAGACCTCCGTCACAAAGCTTTTTCCCCATGTAGTTTTGTAGTATTACAACCACTACAGGTCTGCTCTTCTCAGTGAACCCGTACATGTGTCAAGCTAGTGTAACTAAGGAGAGACCCAGACTGCAAGACACATATTTTGAATTGAATAAGTATCATCTGCTCCTTAACCAGTTTTTTTTGCACATGTTGCCCAGCCCACATAAGATGAAACTCATCCCAAGTCTGACTGCTGGGTGATGCTGTGAAAGGAAAAGATTTGGTTTGGCTTTTGGCCATTTGCATAGATATTATTAATGAGAGTTTGGACTAATTTAAATTCTGTTTTCAGCAGACTCCAAAGCCAGGATAAACTCTGTACTTTGTGAACAGAGTGAATCTCAGTAACAAGTCTGTGCTTGAAAACAACTTCAAACTCATCTGGCAACCCGGGCACACCCAGTATTTTATTCTTCTAAATTCTGCCACACACCGCCCACTGTGGATTTACAAATTGGTGTCTAATTGACAAATAACAAAGCAGACACCTAGATTCTCTTTTCTGTGTTGTAAAAGAAACTGCTTTTCTCATAACCAGTTGCCCTACATCTTAAAGGCACTTTAGATTTTATCTGGACTAAAGGATTTTGCCAGCTGAAGTCCTGCTAGCACAGGTTTCTGCTGGTGGTTTTGAAAAGCTGCCCAGAAAAGTGCCTCAAAGCAGCCATGGAGAATGGTGGGAGATATTGCAGTGATGTCTAACAAGACTCACACCATTTAACATACTGAGTGGAAATACACACTAGGGCGGGCTAGCCTGAAACCTTATTTCTTAAATTCTTCAATTAAGTTTGTTCCAGGTCAGTAGTTAAACAGTTCTGTAATTTTTAGGGTCTGAAATAGATGGTGTGTGCTAAGATTTCATTTCGTTGGTATAAGCTGCACACAGTAGGAAATTTTTTTCAGTAACATTTCAAAAAAATTTTTCAGCTACAAACCTGACCTGAAAACCAGCTGGTTTTAATATCTCAGAGAAGTAATGTGGCCTCATGCAGTGATATTAGAAACTGCTGATATTCTCATTTATGCAGTAGAAGAAAAAATAATTTGATGTGGTACTATGTACAGTAGTACCTAATATGCTCTCTCAGTAATATTAAATTAAAATTTTGACATTCCTTGTCATTCTTTTTCCTTCCAAAAAAGCAACTAATTTGTTAGCAAAAGTGGCATGATTTCATGGAAATGTTTTTGTTTCAATGGAGCGCTCTGCTGAGAGAAAATAATACATATGGAAAATCACTCTGACCTGCTCAAATTAGCAACAAAATTGTACCAATATTTAAGGCCAGATGACATACATATTGAAGGAAGGAAAGCAGAAGCCTACTGCTAGTAAATATTTATCCAGTTACATTTAGCTTTGAATTTAAGAAAAAGTGTCAGTGATTTACAAAGAGTGATCTAGTTTTTACAGGGGATGTGACAATTTTGAGTTACAGCTCAGCTTTCCAATGGATTTAATGGGGTTAAACAAGAGTAAACACTAAGGTGACAGTTATAAACTATGTCTTGGAAGAAGCAGTTAAGCAACAAAAGCTCAGGCACTGCAATTCTTAACACAAGTGTGGCTGCTGCAAAGGCTGTTTGCTATACCCCACTACATCTTTTCTTTTCCAGAGCACATGAACAAGGTTTGCAACATGCTACCTGGTGGCAATGCCCTGCCAAGATTTACTTTAGTATCTGAGCCCTGAGAAGACAGTCACATCCATGAAGTACTGCAAAATCTCAGCTCCTACTGAGAGCAGTGGGATTAAGAAGCTCAAGAGAAGTGCAGGGCCAGATCTCTCCAACAACCCTTCCAAGTCTTGGGCAGTTGAAAAATATGCTGCAGTTCCTCCTGCAGGCATGGCTGGAGCTTCAATAACAGGTATGCAGCACCTGAGAGATATGCCTAGCAAGATCTTCTCATTCATTCAAGTTAATTTATGTCCTCGGAGGACATGGTTACACAGGCATTGTTTTGAATGGCAATAGTGCCCCATGGAGCTCCCATTCCCCTTGCAAATTCTCACGCCTGTGTTATCCCTTTACCGAGCCAGCTCAGGTGTGTGTGTGTGTAGGTATGTGTGTGTGTGTGTATACAGCTGCAAGGTAAACTGATGTGGCTGGAAAACAACCTATTTTTTTCTGAACCATCCCAAGTTGTCCCCATTCCACCACTTGGTTCACAACCTCACTGTGCAAGCTGCTGCAAGGGTGGGTTGAGGAGGCAGTGGAAACAGGAAGCCATGAGCAGAGCAGTAGGAACCAAGCCAGTAAAGCAGCTTAGGCAGCACTTCCACCAAATGTGAAACCAGGGTCTGCCACTGTATGTGTTGCAAAGAAATGAAGGGAGCCACAATAGTGTGCAAACAAGTGCTGGCTTACTAACACTTGGCACAGACTCACCCATGTGCAGGACACTTTAAGGCCAAACCCCAAATCCCTCATAGCTCTTACAGAAGTCCTTGGTCCACACAAAGAAAAGTAGGAGGAAATCAGAGCTGTAACTAAACTCTGTGAAGTTAGGTCACCATATAAGAGATTTCAGGAAGAGAAGTTCTCATGATATATCTTGGTAAGGGAGAAATGGCATAAATTATGTAAATCACATGTGGCTTGCAATTAGCTTCATCTGTGCATGACAAGCCACGCCAGCCTCATTTCTAGTTTTGCAATGTTTTAAACAGAGTATGCATTCTTTGAAGTCTGGAGTTGGGACCCTTATTTAGGTGCCTACAAGGCAGGTTTCTGATCTCTTTTGGCTGTTTCCTCCTGCGAGAAACTGAATCACATCCTAAATGTGCACAAACGCCGGCCTGGCTGAGGACGACTGGCTCAGAAGTGGGGATGGAGGCGTTGGGTGAAATGTGTGGCTCCTCACCTGGGAGATATGGTCAGTGTGCCGGCCCCCACCTCAGTGCCATGGGGTGGGTAACAGCTGCTGAAATGACAGCATGCAAGTGAGAAAAGTGTGAGGGAACAGAATCCCCAAATACACCTGCAAAGGCATTTGCCCCAAAGCAGGTCACGCTAAAGAGGAAAATAACAATAATGAAGTTTGCTTAGGAGATGGCCATCAGCTGGATTAAATAGTAACCAGGAAATTACTGAGAGACTTCTCAAGTAAAACAAAAAGAAGTCAGCTTCAAAAGAAGTCTAAACAAAACATTAAACCTCATGAGGAGGGAAGAGAAACCTGGCCTGACAACGCAAGGCATCATGCCGTGGGCATGGGGTATGTGAGTTATGGGTGTCTGTAGCTCTGTGCACCTGGGAGGGGGTTGAAATTCTGGGGAGTTCTCATACAAGGGTGTTCAAGCATTTGTCAGTGTTTGTTAACATTCTGATTTATCTGTTGTAACACTGGTATGGATCAGCACACTGATCACCATGTGATTATGTGACATTAATAAATTAGTGACCAATTATTAATGAATCCTTGTGATTAAAACCACATGGGTGGAGCAGTTTTTCCCTGTGATGGAAACTAGCAAATTCTACCCCTATCCCAGTGGCAAAAATACAGACTGGAATGGAAGTAAGGCTGAAAAACTTTAATGCCAGTGTCATACAGTTAATCTCCGAGACAATCCTTTTGGAATTCTGAATTCCTTGACAATTCTGGATTTTTTTCTACTCTTCCTCCAGCAGCATTTCATAGTGATTCATGACAGGCACATATCCATTATCCTAGATCATATAAAAGTGTCTATGTGGTAGAAATTTAGCTCTGTAACAATACTTTCCTACTGCACACCACTCCCTCATATTTGTAGGAATGTATTTTAGGCCTGCTTAAATGTTCTGATGTATTTCCACATGTAGGAAAGTATCAGTGTAAGATGTGAACTTCACTATATATGTTTCTTTTGTCTCACACCCAAACCTAATTTTCTCCATCATTACTAAGTTTGGTGATGGTCAGAAGGCTGTTTTTCCATGCCTAGTTAGAACTACAAAGTTTAAGCATTTTTCTGATTTTTTTTTTTAAACCAGCACTTCACCCAAAAGTATCACAGGATTTCAGTGTATAGATGTGTACATTTCATCTGTGTTTACAACAAAAAACCTTTCATAAATACCAAGTAATTTAAAACAAGCACTTTTTGTTTAGACTGTTTTTTTCACTCATTGATACCAGATCTGTGTTACAGCATCACCTAGGAGTTTAAGTTTCATCCATATGAAGTGTCAGCCCACAGTACCACTTCTGTCATGTTAAAGCATACGAGATGGTATTTACACCAGTGCTGGGCTCCCTGGGGTCTGGCAGATGATACCTGATCCACTGTAAAATATGCTTGGACAAAATTATCTCTGCAAAGTATGTATTACACTTCAGCTTGCATTATGAGTTTGTATGACTGTGTGTCAAGTAACTGCAGTGGTTCTGATCCTGTACTTTGTGTCCTAGGACCCAGCCTTTCATCATGTGGAACCATGGCCTTGGATGGTTCCATTGTTCAGGCTCTATGAACTGGGCCCCCACCATCAATAAGATGAAGGGCTTTTTGTGTTCATGAAAGCCAGCCTGTTCTACACTACTGCATCATCTGGTCTAATAAAAGAGATTACTTCTCACTGTAGGCATTGCTTCTCACTTGTAACCACTTGACAGTTCAAAAGTTTCCCATCCTTAAAGAGCATCATAACATTTCTATAGTCTCCCTATCACCAGAAGAGTATGTGAGCAGAAAATGTCCATTATATAAAGGAGGTTCTATCACAACAAAGAAACTTCTCCAGGAAGGAGTCTTCAACTGGATTGCTCCCACTCTGTGTGTCTGGGTGGAGAGCTGTGCCTCCTTATACTCCTCATGATTTCCAGGGAACTCTGTGAGCATGATGCTGTTTCAAAAATGGGACTTCTGTCTCTGCCTGCAATACAAACACCACACTGTTACAGTGTAATTAAACAAATGCACGACAGTCCTGGAGAGAAAGCTGAACTGCTTTTGCAAGATTTGTTTATTTAAAACAATTTAGTGTGGCAAATACTGAAAAGCAGAAGTTCATAAAATAACCTTGGCACATGGATTGGTTCATGTTAGAGTTAAAAGGACGTGAGATGTCTAAATAGCAGAACTCCTGTTTAAAAATGGAAGGCTGAAGTAAGCGAATGAGTAGTCATCTGTTTCAAAGACGCTGAACTGTGAACATCTGCATTTCAATCAACAGTGTTAACGGTGATGAAATCTACCCACTCTAAGTATGTTACCACCTTTTGTGAACACAAAATGCTTGGAGGAAAAAAAGAATGTTTTTGTTGAACTGGTACACATTTTGTGTACTTTTCTACGTAGATAATGACCTAGAAGCTTGATGACACAGGCAAGGGTAAAATGTCTTGAAGCAAATGAAAATATTTTGCAGTCTGATATAATTTGTCTTGGTTCTGCTGCTCAATCACTCAGCAGTAATTTTTTTCCATAGTGTTTTCATACATTTTATTTTATTTTCACAACAAACAGCAGGTGTCACCAGGACTTATCTTAGAAATCAATCTTTTAAGCAGCAGCCCTGCAGGCTAAGGAAGTGGCATGAGAAGACACTACAGAATGCTCTTCAGCATTACAATATGAAAGCTTTTGAGAGTCTGTCTCTGACAAATGAACCCTCTAACATTTCTCAGGGTAAGACATCCTGTGAAAATACTCAGTTCTTCAAGCACACAGCCCGGCAACTGCGTCTCACAGGAACAGATGAACCATCATTTCCTCATCGTGCAGCTCTCCACCACAATGGTTACACAGCTCAGACGTCAGAAGTCAAACTTGTGATTCTGTGAATGAAATACTTATCACTTATCTGTTGAGTGCTAAACATTTGAATTAAAAAGAGCTGTGGCCATGCTTTGGCGCTGTTTAAATGAAAGAGAGACCTTAATGTAAATTTTGTGAATCAACTTCACATTTTCATTTGATTCATGTAGTTTTCCCAGCAAAGACTGGAGGAAAAGAAGCTGTGTCTATCAGGCATGCCTACTGTAGTGACTTGCAGTGACTAATCCTGCTCGATCTTTCACCTTCCCTCTTTGCAGCTATGGTTCTCAGTATTCTTATTTTGGGTACTTTCCTGAATTATTTAATTCAGGTGAAATGACTTGCTACTAAAGTTTTGTGAGGACAACCAATTCTTCCCTCATAGTAAACCACTCAGCATCTGTGGTGAGCAAAATGAAAAAGGAAAAACCATCTCTTCACAGGTGACTGGTCTAGAGATACAGCTGTAGCTACTTCATCCATTTTATTTTATGAAAAAACTGGTTTAACAAGCAATCAGCCCCATATTTTGCCCTCATCTGCGTTTTGCCCTTATCTGCGTTTTCCTCTCATAAACATGCTTTCTCATCTGTATCAGTCCTGTGGAGCTGTGCTGTACATTGGATTGCCAAATAATTAAATATAATAATAAGCTATAATTTGTGTTAGTTTTTTTCCCTTGTAATGTACAGTCTGAATTACAGTGGCACTGGCAACTGAAGGAGCAATAAACTACAGAGTAGTTGTGAGAACACAGAGCTATGAAACAAGACACCTGGCAGGAAGGACAAGAACTACCTAAGCCACTTTTGCTATTCTAGAAAATATCCAAGGTCTCTTCCCAGATAGGATATGGAGAACTATGATCCACCTCAACAGTATCTGTTCTCTCTGTCACACATTTATGCCAAAAATCCCCATCATCATCATCATCATTGGTAAGCATTGTGTGAGCTTGACTCTCCACCTCAAGTAAACTTAGCACAGTAGAGAGATAGCTCTTAAATGTCTCTATTTCCTCTGTCTTTAACCTCGCTTTAATTCACTCTGCTTCCTTTTTCTCCAAGATCCACCCTTCCACACACACTTCACTTCAGAAATTGCTATGCAAATTGTGTTCCTGAGGGTTTTTTAAAGTTGTACTCATGAGGAATAGTTGCATCCTGAGCTAAACGAGAGGTTAAAAACAGAAGTTACTTAAATATGAATGTACATATGGTATCTTTCTGACTCTAAATACCCTGTATAATCCTTGCCTCAGCAGTTGTACCGGTGAAGAGTTTACTATTAAAAACATCCAAAAGTGATGTTTTTCCAACTGTTTCTGATGTTCAGTTCATAGCTGTAAGGATTAGCCTTTTCCTGAGATGCCAAATTTTCCCATATGCCTTGAAATGAATACTGGAAAGCCTTTACGGACTGATCTTAATAGAAAACTGCAAGGTCTTTCCCTTTTTTCTTTCCTTGACCTTCTAAATCCAGCTCTACTCCTGAAATCAGCTCTACTTTATCCTTTTCTCTGCTCCATTTTCAATGGTTAAAAGGATGTGTGGAAGGACACTTGACTCTGTCTTCTACTGAAAATAATTTCACTCATTATAGGGTTTTTAAAAAGGCTTAAACTCATCTAAAACATGAATATGTCTCAATTATGGAAGTTGCACAGTACCAGTAATGCAGGGTCAGAATTTCTGAACAGGAATGAATAAAGGGCCTTCAGTCTCCTTGACCTTCTGACTTGGGTGGCCGAGCCACTCATAAACATCTATTAAACAACTAGGATTAAATGACATTGCCACAGAAATTACAGTCTTTGGCTGCATTAGAATTTGCTACATATTTGTAACTAAATATCTACCAGAAAAAGAAAGGAAAAAAGCAGGAGGTGCATTGCTCTGATGGAGCTATGCCACAGCACTGTAAGCTCTATCAGCACGCCAAGGCTCTGGTAGCTCACTCAGGAGCAGCATGGCCTGACACCCAGCTGGGTGGGAAGCTGAGGACACTGTCTCAAGCTGTCATCCTCTGCCAGGGGACCAACACCCTCAGACATATTTTGTATTTTGAGTGGATGCCTGTAAATCAGCATGTTTGGAATTCTTTGGAAGGTCAGCTGACCAGCATTTCCTGGATGTACATTTGGCTTGGGATAGTTCTCCTCTCCTTGTAATTATTTTGGTTTTACGTGCAATTACTTGTATACTTCCTCCTTTTATATTACTTACATGTTTAACTTTAAAGCTATTCCTGGAAGCTCTTTTCTAGAGAATTAGGAACACTGAGTCTTTTCAAAAGATAGAGTTGGGTCATTCTGCAACATTAGCCTTAAAATTAGAAATAAAAAGCAAACAAACAAAAAAAGAAAGCTTTTGGGGCTTCTCTGTAGAAATCTTCAAAATAATTGCCAAGTTTGAGCTGTTTTAGGTGTGATTAAAAATCCTCCTCTTCCTGGTTACTTTTGGGCAGTTTGATGCAAACATTACAGAGTCAGGACTCTCTTGGGTCCCTGTCAGGTACAATGCCTTTAACATAAAATAAATAAACTATATTAGAGACACCAGGTAAATCTGCTTTAGTTCTCCCCAGTATTCCTTTGTAGCTCAAAGATCTCACTGTGGCATATACCCTGAAGTTTACAGGACATGTACTTCCATGCCCAAGATATGGAAAGTAGGAAGATTGCTCTACAGAAACGCATTGATGGGCTTTTAATCTGCTGTCTCTGCTCCCAGCCTCTGGGTTTAGACATTCTCTTGTAAGGTTTGGGACACATTTTTGCTGATGCTTTTTGTTTTGGCATATACACCAGACAGAATAGATTGGATTTGCCTCTTCCTAAGCCAGTGTGGGTGATTCTGGTATTGGGGTGAGATGCCAGTTTGGTGCACCCTAGCCTTGTTGAGTTTCCACCTAATCAACTTTAAAAGCAGTCTGACATTTTCTTCCCCTTTTTCCTTGTGATTTTGCATTTGTCCAGTTTTCTAATATTTCTGTTGGTGACATCTGCAAAAAGTGTTTTTAATCATATCCTGAGCAAGGAGTCTGATACAATACAAGAGTTCCTGGCAATACACACACACACACACACACACACACACACACACACACACACACGGAGACACACATATGTATAAAGAGTGCAGCAAGGAGGGGGAAAAAAGCACATTCTAAATAGATGTGAAAATGCTACAACAGTATTTTTTTTTGTGTCGTGTTCCTTTCAGATATATTTAGTGTTTTGCACTTGTATAATTCTTTTCCTGTAAAGATTTTGGAAAACTTGATGGGAACAAAACAAATTCCCTAGCCCATCTTTTGCCAGGCTTTAGTAACAACTACAAATAAAAATATAACTTTTCCATCTTACTACCTGCCCTTCCTGACATGAATGTGTCTCAAAAGTAGAATTTATTTTTACAAATAATCATGTGAAATTACCAATCTATATCTGAAACTCACACCATAAGATAACATAGAATCATAGAATAATTTGTGTTAGAAGGGACATTTAAAGGACATCTAGTCAAATTCCCCTGCGATGAGCAGAGACATCTTCGATGAGATCAGGTTGCTCAGAGACCCATCCAGACTAAATTCAGGCAACTGTGCAGCGTGGCCAGCAGCTCCTCCTAAGTTTCCACAGCCCATTTCCACTGTCCTATTTACTGGCTAAGTCATCATTTGTGCTTTAAAAGGAGACAATTACTCCAGAACATCTGAAAGCCACATTTTCAGTTGCAGCTCTGTTTTGCATTCTATTTACTGCTATTACTTATTTCTGCATGGTACCATCTGGACTCTATCTCCCCCTACTTCCTCATGATTTGCAATTTCCCAAGTTCCTGCACATATTTTTTCCATTTTATGGACAATCAGCAATTTTTTAGCTTCACAAATACAGCTCAGCATTCCTTCACTCTATTTTTAGCTCAGACTGGCTACTAGGAACTACAGCCTGCTAGTTTTGAGCATGCTAAGGCATCCGACTCGTAGATCAGCCTGGCAGATGGCTCAATTCTTTTCCAAAAGCTCAGTGAGAATGGACCTGTCATTTCTAATCAGCCAGTTGATAACAAGTCCTCGGTTACTGCTGATTCTTGAGCTGTGTCTGCATATGTTGCCTGAAAGCCTCAGTGTACCCCACCCCAGCTCACACCGACTGAGAGAACACCCTCCATTCACTCCCAATTGACTCCTCTTGGGTTTGCTTGGTTGTAGGATAGACTCTGCCATTCGAAAGGGACCTACGCTGATCACCTAGTCCAACTGCCTGAGAACTGA
Organism: Callaeas wilsoni; assembly: GCA_013398955.1. Taxonomy (NCBI): domain Eukaryota; kingdom Metazoa; phylum Chordata; class Aves; order Passeriformes; family Callaeidae; genus Callaeas; species Callaeas wilsoni. The sequence continues at coordinate 60,397 of VWPU01019776.1, forward strand.
GGGCTGACCAAGTTAAAGCATTTTGATAAGGGCGTTGTCCAAATGCTTCTCAAACACGGACAGCCTTGGGGCATTGCCCACTTCTAGGAACGCCGTTCCTCTCGGCAAAGAAACGATTCCCAGTGTCCAGTGTAACCTTAAGGAGCACCTTGGACCCATTCCCCCGCGTCCTGTCGCGGGGTACCAGCGAGAAGAGCTCAACCCCTCCCTCTCCACTTCCCCTCCTCAGGAAGCTGCAAAGAGCAACGAGGTCTCCGGCCCTCAGCCTCCTTGTCTCCAAACCACCCAAGCACAGATCCCCACGCTGCTCCTCGGAAGCAGCTTTTTGTTGTTTAGGTTTGTTCGGAGTCGTTTGGTTTGGGCCCCGCCTCGGAAGGGAGGGAGGGTAGGCGGGCCGAGAGAGAGAGGGAGGGACGCCGAGCGGGCAGGAGGCGGCATCGGCATCATCGGCGCGGCGGCCCGGCGGGCAGGAGGCGCCGGGGCCGCGGCAGCAGGTGGGAGCG
>VWPU01019777.1:0-56320 GCA_013398955.1 Callaeas wilsoni
AAGGTAGCAGAGGTTGTGCTGACAGTATCCTTTCTTGACTAAGCTGAGGAGGTGTTAGTTAACGTCTTGAAGGTCCTGGCTCCTTAAGCTTACTCTCAGCATGCTTATCATCCCCTGGCAGCAGGGAGTTCAGCTCAGAAATTCAGAAGTGTTTGCAGCAGCTTGTTTTCTCCTAATGTCCTGTTCAGAGTACAGGGTCTGGAACTTGGTGATACAGCGCCTGGTCTACCTGCAGCCTGACAGGGTCCACCCTCTTACAAGGATCCCTAAAACACCAGGCTAAAGGGACACTCACTCAACTCTTAGCTAAAATCTGGCTGTTCTGCAGTTTGGGACACCAAACTCCTTCCCAAATTGACAGGGGTGTGCTGGCATCATCAGCCTGGTGGTAACAAAGGGGAAAGTCAGGTTCCTATCTAATATAAAATAAATCCATATACACCGTCACAGGGGGAAGGGATAAGTTCCCTCCCATTTACTTTCTCTCCCCAAGCCTCCTTGATGTGCTTGACATGCTTGGCTGCCCCACCTTCTCTGGCTTGAGTTCCTTGTCCAAAGGCAGGATGGGCACTGAGGGACACAGCAGCAGCACTGACTGGAATGGCTCCCTCCTCCCTGCCTGCCTAAGCCCGATGGCAGGGAGAGAATCAGTGGCTAAAATAGAAGTCCTAGCCTGGGGTGTTGTCTAAGCCAAAAGCAAACTAACACAAATAATCTCCACAGCATGTATTTCCACATGCTGCTGACACTCCTAGAGGATTTGAACCCTGGAGACACAGCAGAGCTCCAAGAGTCACAGCCTGTCCTTTGCCTGGTTGGGCTTGGCAGCAGCCCTGCAGAGCCACACTTGCCAGTCACAGTGCAAGTACCCCATCTGGCCCCAGAAATGTTTGGTTAGCTCAGCACCCTGCCAACTTTTGCTTTCAGACCCAGCTCCATCTTCCAGTGGAGACATGTACAGCACCCTTTCTGCTTTCACATGGCATAACATATGGGTGCTCCTGTGTACCACACTCTTTCTTGTCTGCTGTTGTGAGTATCAAAAAACCTGCTCCTAGTCCTAAGCAAAATCCCCTGGCAATGCTCACAGGCCGGCTGGTGCATTTATGTCACAGACATTTTTCACCTACATCACTGCAGGACACACCACAAAGTCCCCTGGGATGTGTCAGGCTTTGGTGGCTCACTTGTAGTGAGGCTACACCCCAAATTCACTCAGTTCAGTCAGCCCCAGATTGTACTGTGCTCAGGAATATGAGCCTTGCCTGAGGTTGCCCTCAGTAGACACCGGAGTCAAAGGCATCCTCTCACCTCCCTACTACAACCCTTCCAATATTTTAAGAAGAAACAGGAATTCTTTCTCAGTTAAGAGCCCCAAAAAGGTGTGCAACATGATATGGTCCCATGTGAGCAGGATTTCCTGCCTGACATCTGAACATTGCTTAAGAATTATTTAGCCTATTTTTCCTTCTAGCATGTAACATGAAGTTTTCCATTTGTTACTACTTACAAACAAGTATCATGACTAATTTGACAAATAACTCCAGACTGAATACCTCTGCTGGAATTTTTCTTTAGAGACTACATCATTCTGGACCAGTTGTTGGAGAAGGAGAAACAACCTCTTTGACAACGGATAGAAAGGAGCTCTTAGTTCTCGTTAGGAATTAAAGAGATTTCTTCTCTACCTGTATCACAGTTTAATCCTGGCTGGCAACACACCCACTAGCCCACTCGCCACTGGTGAAGGAGAGGTGGGGAGGATAAAAGTGAGGAAACTTGTGGGTTGAGATAAAGACTGTTTAATAAACAAAGCAAAAGCTGTGCAGACAAGCAAAGCCAAACATGGAATTTATTCACTCCTTCCCAGGGGCAGGCAGGTGTTCAGCCCTCTCCAGCAAAGCCGGGCCCCATCACATGTAACAGTGACTTGAGAAGACAAACGCTGCCACTGCAAATGTCCCTCCCTTCCTCCTTCTTCCCACAGCTTTATGTGCCAAGACACCACATGGTCTGGAATACCCTTTGGTCAGTGAGAGTCAGCTGTCCTGGCTGTGCCCCCTCCCAAGTCCTTGTGCACCCCAACCTCCTCACTGTCACGGTGGGCTGGGGAGCAGAAAAGGCCTTGACTGTGCAAGCCCTGCTCAGCAATAACTAAAACATCACTGTGTCATCAACACTCTTTCCAGGAAAAATCAAAAACATAGCCCGATACTAGCTACCATGAAGAAAATTAGCTCTGTCCCAGCCAAAATCAGCACAACCTCTGCCCCCAAATTTGGTTATATACATGGATGAAATTTTGTCCCCACAGATCACAGAGATCAGTGGGAATTCCAGTTGCCAAAGTTAAAGGGTTGAGAATCAACCCAAGGTGAAAATTATATTTTCCCAGGGGAGTTATAATTATCAATGGTATAAAGCAAGCCTGAGATTTGTCTTTGAATAGAGAATTTCCTGAAGAAAATTCTCTTAATTTTCCTTTAACTATGTATCTCAATAATGAATACAAGACTAGCAGTCTAGTCCCATGATACTGAATAAATTACTACCCACTGGATCATAAATCAAGTGTTTGCATAATTTGGCTATTTACAAATCAAGTCTCAGTCCAGAAACCGCTTTTTCCCAATGCAGTCATTGTAGTTAAGCGAATACTTGGAAAACACACAAGATCTCATCTATTTATCAGTTTCTTTTCAAACAGCTGTTCCTATCTGTAGTAAAAGGGAAGATGCAAAATGTTCTTGGCCTGTATTCAAAATACAAAAATTATCATAGTAACAGTGGGAACAACAAAAACCTTATGAAGGCAATCCAGCTTTCTTTTCCCTGGCTCTCAGGACATAGATGCCATTGAAATGGAGCCTCCCAGGAGGATGTTTTGGTAGCACAAAGCCAGAGCACCTTTTCCTGACCAAGGGATGGCTGCATATGGAGCAACCAGCACATCTGATGGTTCATGCCCAGCTCTGTCCTTACCTCCAAAAAACAGTCCTGCAAGGACTTCTGGAAGGGCACTAATAACATATGCTGCTTCCCTCAAATGCTAGTTTAATAAAGGGATTTGCTGCTAGAAAAAAAGTGTGCAGAGGGATTTATGGAAAGTTGGGTCAGGACTCCAAAGCCAGCATTGACGCGAACTCCCCCAAATGTACCTGTCAGAGGACAGGGGGTGACTCTGGAGAGTTTCTATCTTTCCTTACACTCAGCACAGGAGTTTTGCTCTGGTCAGATAACCAATTATGGGCCAGAGTCTGCTCAAAGTGGGCGTGCACCCCACAACCAGAGTGCTGTAGTATGCAGCTTTTCCACTTGTGTAAATGACAGGGCAAGGACCAAAGCAAAGAGTCAGCTTGCTTGGAAGCTGTGCCTCCAACCTCATTCCAAACAGTTATGTAGAACCATAATATTGTGCTTAGAAATACATTTGAGTTTCCGTGGTCATTTTTAGATGCAATAAACTAATGAGGGCCATGAAAGCTGGAATCGGCCACCGTTCTCATTTCCAAGATAAACATCTTAAAATACATTATGAACAAAATAAAGCAGACCAACTTGCTAGTAAGGTTTCCAAGAGTAGGTGGCTTGTTTTGAAGTTCCATTAATGTTTTTAAATTTGTTTTGGTGCCAGCCTGCAAAGCAAAAATATTCCAAGAGATAACATAAAGGTACATAGTCAAAGGAAGAATAAACCCATTATTCATCTACTGCAAGGCATTTGGCCACAATGAAGTAAGAGATGGAGAATGGAAAGTTGTTGACGTGTCTGGAAGATGGAGATTATTTTGTGGAACGTAGCACAAAGTTTAGTGCTATCTATAAAAAAAAAGAGAAAAGATTGCTGGGTTGTGGGAGAAGGAAACCAGCTACCCAGAAGACAGAGGAAGCCCCACAGTCACAGCAACGTCATCCTGGGTTAATTTTTCCAAGTTAACCAGTGTGCAGCCATGCACTTGGGCAGGATAAAAAAGATATTTACTTCTCACACCTGCAAACCTCTTTCCATCTCCTCTGTACCAACCATAAAACCCCAGTAAAAAAAGAACACCTACAATTATAATATACTAGAGCATGAGAATATTCTAATTTTTTAAAATTCCATTCATCAGCAGATAATCTTCAGCTTCCAGAGCAGCCTAGGGAGTGACCTGCAACTCGCACTAACATCAGCAATCCATTCAAATGCAACTCGGGAGGAAAAAGAATTGCAAAGTTAAGGCTCAAAACGAAACATGTGAACAGGTTATAGGAGTCCCATTGAGGAACTTTCAGCATCACAAGGCTCCTGGGAAAAGAGCAGCTGCCAGTAATTGAATAATACAGCTCCTATTCACAATTTTTACATCTCAACTTTTTAAAAAAAATTATTTTATTTTAAGAATAAAGAATTAATCTGTTTAACAAGGAATTTAAATCCAGGATTGCTGGATTATTGACTTATATTTTATAAGCTTTCACAGAAATAAAGGAAAAGGAATTTCCAGCTTTTTGGAATCTAATGAGGGCAAAAACATAAAGAAGGGAAAGTTCAAATTTTGTTGAATGACTGTATCTTGTTTTTCCTATTTTTATAGATATATATCTAAAAATATAACAAATTACATATATGTATGTTTTGTCCATAGCTAAATCAACATACTTTAGCATAATTTAAAAAAGGACTTGTATTCATTAAACTTCTTTCTAATTTTATCGTTATTAAAAGCCACGTTCAATAATTGTGTCAGTCCTGCATGAGTGTCTCACTGCAAAACACACTACTCTTCTGGCTCGCATGTATGGTACTAGACACAATAAACTAACAAATAAATAATAGCTAATAAGATTTGTCCAAATCTGATTTTGCTGTCCTTTTTTGGATGCTGCTAATCTCCACCAGTGGCTCCAGCAGAACAACATTACAGCTGAAGATCTGTAGGTGAGCACGCACATCTCCAGTCCCTCCAGAGGTGTTAGCTGGCTCTTGCTGCCTGCTGGACACAGCCAGATTGCCAAAGGAATCCCTGCACCCACAGATCCTACAGGGAATACCTGGAGGAAAACAAAACGAGGGTTCAAGGAGCGTGCAGAGCTGACACTTATGCTGCAATGAGTCCATGCAAAGTTTTCTGATGGTAACATAATGAAAGCTTTGGCCAGCTATGACAAAGCTGAAGGCTCCCTGGCTGAAGGCCTGTGCTCTCAGGGAAGCAAAGAGTGTTCCAGTGCAGGTACGCAGTCTCCCATGAGGTGTACTGCACCACTGGTCCCAATACAGCAGCTCTCCGCAGACTTTCCTTCCCCAAAATATATTTCAAGAAGGTCATTTTCAGCTGTGCCCTGACAGTGATCTGGCACATACATCTAAAACCACTGAGCATCAAGTGTTAAAAAGAGTTTTAATTTTTGAAATAGTTATTGATTAACACAGTGTTGATAAATAAAATTGTTATGTAAACACAACATTTGGCTGTTATTGGAACTCATTAGGCCATAACCCCTCACCTGTGTGTCAGGACTGTGCAGTGGGTCAAGCTCCAATCCATCCAGTTTTCTATGGCTTTGGGGCTGTAGTGCTGGATCCTGGAGGCAGTGCCGCAAGTATTGTCAGACGATGCTTTTCTGCTGAACCTTTATTGCTTGAGTCATTTACCATTCTGAGAAGCAGGTCTAACAGGCTTGTTTTACAGACATAGTGGAAAGGACAGCAGTAGGAGAAGGAACAGCAGGATTTTCAGAGATTGTTGTTCCGGAGCTGAGAAAGTGCATGAAAGGGTCCAAATGTGGCACTTAGGGTTTAGAGTGCTCCCTCTGCCCTCCAGAGCCCTGAATGGATCTGCATTTGTTTGTCCAGCATGCCTATCAAATGGGTGTCTGAATTAGTTATATAGTTATATTATTGCAGTAGTAATAGTGTTGTTAAAATGGTCAGTGAAAGTTAATTTCCAAGAATGTTTTTTGAGGTGGATCAGTTTCTGACTTCCAGTGCATTGTGCTACAAATCCCAATACCTAGCTGAGTTATGGCTAGTTTACACCACTGTAACAGAGCAGATTTTGGTCTGGATATAGCCTGATGAGCAGTAATCACATCCTTCTGCTCCCAAACCACAGGGCTCATCACTCCACCTAAAGGAAAATTTCCATTCATTTTGATTAATGTGTGATTCTTGTTCAGGACTAATTTAGACCATGCAATGCTGAGAAGGTTCTAACCTGACCTTTCAAGCCCACCTGGGGGAGGCCTTTTGGAGGCAAGCAATTTATTTTATCTGTAGTTACCACAATTTCAATTTTGTGCAAATTTTGTGTCCTCTCCCATACAGTTGAACAGAAAATAAGAATTGGAAAAATGAGGTTTTAGAGGTATTTGCCCTAGAAATAGTTCAGCATTTCAAGTTCCCTACTTGAATAGTTTATATCTGCCATGCATGTGTGTTTTAGCACGCAGAGAATTGTGTTTCAAACCTGAACCACAAATTTATCTCCAGTAATCATCAATCTTTGGTAAACTCAAATCTGAACTTCCAGCTCATTAAAAAAAGCTGAACCCAGGTGAGGTATTGCCTGGTTTTATGTTTCGTTGTAAAAACATTGCATGCCCATATTCAAAAATACTCAGTGAGCCAGCTTTTAGCAGGCAAGGCTTTTTTCTAGTGGTCAGGGAAGTAAGGTTCTGCTCAGCAGGGATGACAACTGCACTGGTTTCTTTCCTTCTTTAAAATACTTTTCTTAAAAAACATTAAGACTATCAATATTTATTGTCAAAAATAGAACTTATCCCAGCATCTGAAGATATTGTGGTTTCTAAGCTGATAGTTGGCTCACAGGTTTTCTCCATCATTTTCTAGATCACACATCCAGCTGATAGGCAGGATCTGAGTGCTTGACTCCACTGATCTGCATCTAACATCTGCGGGTGGACACGGCAGAGTCTCTGCAGCGTTAACTGCATTTTCAAAATTCTCTCAAAGTCAGGGTCTTACTATTTGCCTCTGGTACCCTCAGATTCTTCCTAATAAAAATTGCCAGAAATATACTCTGGCACAAATTAAAACATTAACACCCTTCTGAGACATGAATACTTGATTTTTCTCACTTCTGCACAGGAAATAACTTTTTTTTTTTGGTTTGCATGCAAAAGCTGGGATTTTAAAATAATTATGATTATGATTATGATTATAAGTATGATTATTATTTGAAAGACCGAAGAAGAGCATTTTCAAAATATTTTAGGATGTTAGGGCATATATTTTCTTTAATTAATCCAGTTAATTCAGAAAGGTGTTTAAACCAAATCAAAATATTTGACGGGCTTTGGAATCACAGTCAAAAGTGTGTCCCTCTTCACTAACAGGTTAGAAGCAAGTTAGAGCAGCAAAATCTGCCTTTGCATTTCAAATACAATGAAAGGTATTCAGATCATACCTCTGAAGATGCAGAGGGATCTGTGAAGAGTAAGGCTACATCCTGTGCCTTATATACCTTTTTATGAGATTGTCCATAAGGGAGATGGAAAAAAAGAAAAGGTGTTTTAAGCCTTCTTATCCTTGTTAATGTGAATTTTCACTGATACAAAAGCAGAATATATCTGGCAAAGGGAATAACACTGTCATCTGCCTTCAAAGACTGAAGAAGAGAGAGAACTAGCTCTTCTCTGAAGAGTTTTCCTTAAGAAAAATTACCCAAGACCAACCTCTCTTGCAGGATAGACTTTTGCAGCACTTTCTAGTCTGTGGTATAGCTACATCCCATCCATATCACAGGCCAGTCCATTGAATACAGAAAAGTTAGTTCTAAATAAGGGCATTATTCAATTAGCTACAAGTTATCAGTGTGCCATTACTGCCAATACTGTAAACTTGACATCCCAGAAAAAGAAACTTTAGTCCTCTTAAGGTTTAAAGCTGCTTTCTGGGACTTGTTTGCTGACTGGTTCCTGAGACTGTGGTACACGACTTTTACCCATGAAGAGCAAGATACCATTCATGGAGTATCGGCACCACTGGCCTAGTAACAAGCTTGCTTTGAAAATACTATGTTTGTAACAATTATAAAGATTTCATTCTTCAATATTTTAATGGGGCTGTAGCTGCATCTTTGGTAAACTAATTATTGTTGTTGTTCTGCTCAATGTGCTGGGCCTGTGTAGCAGTGAAGTGATGCACAGAGGACCCTTCCAACATTTCCCTCTACACTTTAATGTTAAAATTAGATAATTATGGGCAATGTCAACATAAAGATGTATTAATTATCCCCCAAAAAAGTATTGACTAAAATGCCTTATACTATGATAGTCCAACTTAAATGTAGAGGATTCGACAACAGAACACCAATCTACCAAGGCAATTCTTTCTGTTACTTATATCAACATTTATTTCCTTTCCTGCTGCCTTAAGAAAAAACTTCTTGTATTCTCCAAAGCACAATGTGTGCTCCAAAAAACCTCAAACTCTCACTGCAATGGAGAAGTAGCAGTCAGAAAAACACTATAGACCAGATTTGTGGTTTGTACCACACTAGTGGGAATGATGAACGGGACCAAGAAGTCCCATATGAATTAGATGGCCTGAGTGATCTCTCCAGCATTCTGCCCCCCAGCTCATAAATATGCAACCCAGTTGCCATAGCGCAGAGAGCCTGAATCCAGTGTTAGCATATGGGCCTTAGTTATTCACACTGAGGTCTGGGGTTGTGTAACACAAGAAGACAACGGCGTTCAGGTTCTTCACTCAGATCACTGACAATACTTTCTGTTTTAACACCGAGTGGCAGCAAAGTAGCCTAATTTCTTGAGAGCAGAAGACTCAGGGTGCTCCAGTTCTGCACCCTGACAGGATCTGAGCTCCTTTACACTGACATCTCGGGTAAGGCAGGTGAGTGGTTCCACAACTGCTTCACAGGCAGCACCAAGCTGCCACCTCAGAAGGCAAGGAATAAAAAGGGCAATCTGGCTGATACTTCTGTTTCATCAGACATTGCCAGCACTGATCCCAGACAAAATGTAAATCTGTGCTTCATAGCCCTTCATAACAAGACAACAGAAATTTCATGACCTCATGAAAACAACTAATTTTCCATGGTGTACCTACCCAAAGCACACGGAAACTTTGTGACACTGGCAGATGACAGAACTGAATCATCATGAATAAATAATTCTGCACCCACCTTCTGAAGTTCCTATAGTTCCTAAAGCTTCCAATGTGCAAAGTTACATCATTTTCTAGAGCTTTAGGAAAAACTTACCTTCTATTTAATTTTAAATTTCTGTCTTTTAGACCATTTACTGAAGAAAAATATTTGAAACTTATGTGCATGATAATAGTCTTTGGCTCGGGTTTTTTGGCCATTGTTACTGGCTTCCAGGTCTGATTGCTGAAATCCTCTTTGAGAGAAGGAAAGAAAAGAGGAGACAAAACACGGCAAAAAGCCTAGCAGGCATAAATTTTGCTTTCCAGAATGTCTGTGCTTGCAATCAGCAGCCTAAAATGTTCTGCTATGATCATCAAGAGATGATGTCTATCAATCAGTCTTTAAACACTGCCCACTAGGTTCTCTTGTTGAGGATGTAACTGAATCTACAATTCCCTGAAGGCTGTTTTCAGACCAAATTTTACAGCCAAAGGAGAAATAAGGGAAGTTCTTTTGCTCTCCAATACATTAAGTGCTGTGGATCAAAGAGATTAGTATCATGGCCTAAAAAGTTATTTTTTAGAGCTATAATAGAATCTATACTGCTCCTTTTTTTTCCCCCCATAGAATAGTTTAAGACATAAATCAAGTCACATAGTATTGGTTGTAGAATATATTTTCAGATGTCAACCCTTAGCATAAAGACTCAATTTCTAAGTGTTTTATTTTCTGGTACCATAGGATTTTATATATTCTATAGGGTGCATGCGAAATGCATTATATTATTCTCTGAGTTTGGATTTTTTCCAGACGACAGGCGTTACTTTTATGATGCCCTGACTGGAATGACAGAGTGAACTGCCCTGATTTATACTCCATTACAACCAGTGATACTGCTGTCATGACTGCTGCTCTTTCTCATTACCCAACGTCACACACTCCCTTGCCTAGCAATGAAATAAATTCCCAAATACCAAAAACACAAATTGATTCCCATCGTGTGTATTGCTTGTTCACCCTGGGAACTTTTCCATTTTAGACCTCGGTCTATATCTCCTCTTACGGATGGTTTCCATTCCGTTGCCTTATCTGGGGTATACACGGTATCTCATTCTTCATTTTAGATGTACTGTTTGGAGACAAGCACCAAAACAATAAATCATGAGGCTAGGTTATTTTTAGGCCTCATTTCCGAATCAACATTGAGACTTTTTCTGAAGAACCTGCACAAGGAACTTATTGTGTGCATACACAAATAAATGACACAATTCAATGGTTTAATACTATCTGCCAAGTTAAACTACTGCAGAGCAGCTGTGTACATTTAAAATGATCCCTGGCACTTCTGAAGAGTTCATAAATCAGCAGCAACATACTTTCTTCCAATTAAGAGAGTTAAAGGAAAAAATCAGAAATTAATGTGTCTAGGACATAAATGACATCTCTATACACTTGTGGATGTGAATCTGAAGGAAAAAAAAAGATGGCAGTGCTCTTTACATTACTAGCATTATAATAATTTTTAAATGCCCATTTTTGTAAATGTTTCAGTCGTTGCCAGAAGCATTGTTTTAAGAAGGCTTGCTTGAAGCCAGCCAGTGATATGAACCCAAATCTATTGAAGAAATGAATGACAGTCATCAGCCAAGCCACAGAAGTACCTCACTGATGCCTCAAACTGAGGGTCCTTCCAATAAGAGTAACATGAGAAATACACCCTGTATGGGCAGTCACAAGTCATCTTTTAGAGCTCACTCTGAAAGCAATTACCAAAATACTACTTACTGCTCTAAAGAATCAGATAGCCTAGTTCCACTACCTAAACTTTCCTGACAATCTGCTGGCATTTTAATGTCCAAAGGTGAAGGGCTTTGAGGGGAAGCTGTATGAAGAGCAGCTGAAGTTACTTGGTCTGTTCAGCCTGGAGAAGAGGAGACTGAGGGGAGACCTTGCTGCAGCTACAACTTCTTGAGAGGGGGAGAGGAGGGTCAGGCACTGATCTCTGCTCTGTGCTGACCGGTGACAGGACCTGAGGGAATGGCCTCACGCTGTGTGAGCGGACGTTTCAGTTGGATATCAGGAAAAGGTTCTTCACCCAGAGGGTGGTCGGGCACTGGAACAGGCCCCCCAGAACAGTGGTCACAGCACCAGCCTGACAGAGTTCAAGAAGCATTAGGACAAGGCTCTGAGGCACATGGTGTGACTCTTGAGAATGCTGCTGTGCAGGGCCAGGAGATGGACTCAATTACCCTTGTGAGTGCCTTCCAACTCAGGATACCCTGTGATTCTGTGGTCAACAGCAACCACCACCAATTGCTCAGTGACCGTGTGCCATTGGTTCTTGTGCTCTGCTATAGCAAATACTGTAGAAATGCAAGGGCGATAACAAGCATCACTGAGTCTTTACCACTTATGGCGGTCTCTTCTATTTGCACATCTTGCAACTTCTTGCCTTCTCACCATGTTCTTGTGTCTTTTCACAACAGTTTGTTGCTCTCTTGCTGTAGCTGGATCTTCTTCCCAAGCATATGTGACATTGTTTGTCCCTGTGACTACATGCATTAAAAATATTTACTTCTAGTTTAGACCTCACTAAAGGAGGCAGAAGGAAGAATAAGTGCATTAATAAAAGTATTTAAAAAATTTTGAGAAACCCTCCCCAAAACAATGATGTTATGCAGAAACCAACACCCATCTGGCCAAGTCACCTCTCTTTCGTCTCCTGCAGATTTTTCAGGTATATTCCAGAAAACTCCATTCAAAGCAACATTGCTTTCTCCCTTTCTTCTCTGAATGGTGTCTGCAACAAGCCTCCACTGCTATAGTGCTGCAGGACAAACAGTTCTTGCACAGATGCAATTTGAGAAACATGTAGGTTGGAAGGGACCTCAGGCATTCACCTAGAACATCCTCCTGCTCAAAGAAGGTTGTTAGATCAGGTAGTCAGCACCTTGTCTAACTAGGTTGTCAAAATCTCCAAAGACAGGGATTGCATAACCTGCTCCAGGGTCTGACAACTCCATATACTGAGTTGGGATTTCCTGTTTTCTTGTTTGTGTTTGTTGCCTGTTATCCTCCTGCTCTGCACACTTGAGAAGAGGACTCTATCTTCTTTATACCTTCCTGTTAGGAAGCGATTCCCAGCAGTGGGCATCACAGAAATTATTTTCATTAGTACAGTTCATTTACTCAAAATCTAGTATTTCCATTTAAATACTTCCTAAGATCCATAATTGGTTCTCTCCGCGCTCCAGAGAAAGGATATCTCCTTTCATTCTGTGCTCTGGCAGAATGGAGAACTGATATATGCCTAATTGCCAGCGTGTCTGGAGCAGGCTTGAATCTGCTTCCTGTTAACTAAACCATCACTGCGCATTTGAAACACAGAATCAATGTTAAAGTGTGTCCTCTTGTTTTAAGCTTATAGCAGGGCAGGCCATTTTTGTGGTAAACCAAGTGTGGAATGGATAAGATTTGGAGGACTGGGAGACAAGCCTGGGTCATTGCTGCTGCATATTGCCATAATGAGTCAGAACATGATTTAGCTCTAACTCTTAACTAGTGCATAACAATTTCAGCATAGTATGATGCTAATTTAATAAGAAATAAAAGACTGGCTTTAATACAGATTTGTAAAAGGTTTTGCAAAAATGCGGTATCACTTGATTCTTTCATGGTATTATTTCCTGTGCCAGCTGTCTCTGGTGACAATGATATGTTTGACAATTCAGACGACGAGACTTTAGGCCTGGAAAACTCTAGGAACTGAACGACGAGACATTTCCAGCTAACAGTATAACCCTCTGGAAAGCTGACAACCATTCAGGACTGCTATAATATACTTTACAGGTTCTTCACAGCTCACATTCATTTGACAGCAAAGAATCCCCATTCTTCAGGTGAAAGTTGATTTATGCACATAACGTGTGGATGTTATGCGGATACACTTTAGGGGGCAAGTCAGGTGAATCATACCTACCAGTTGGAAACATGCCAACACATCAACTTGTCCCTCAGGGCTCCTGTGGAGAGGATGCTGCACATTAAAATAAATGGTTTTCATGACTGAGGCTCTCCCCCATTGCTGTATTCTTTTCCAGCCTCTGCAGGAGCAGTCAGAGCATTTGCCTCCTCCATGGTTATGGAGACAGACCAGTCATGGTGTACTCTACAAGTGATATGAAAATTATTGCTGTCATCTTCGTGTGGTTGCCTCTCCACCTTGGAGCTACTCAACAGAAGTTTCCAGAGGGCGCATCCTGTGACCAGCAAACCGAATGGGATAATGATGAGAAAGCTAAGGCAGTCTGTAAACTTCCAGGGACAGAGAAGTGAACAGACTGAGCGTATCACTAGTACAAAAGTAGTGGACAGGGCTGAGCCAAGAAATGGGCTTAGACACCTCCGTCCCCAGTGCTAGATTCCTGTCTCAGCTGCAGCTTGCCCAGAAAGCAGATACAATACATCAGTACCCTGGTACCCCTACAACTTGTCAGGCCAGATCTGAAACAGCTTTGAACTGCTTTGCCTTGCCACAGATAAGCAGATTTTTACTCAGCTGAGCCTAGCCCCTGCTGAGATCTAGCCAAAATGTCTGAAATTGGAGTGCAGGTCAGGAAATAGCATGGAAAGCAGAGTTCAGGTGATACATTGCTATTTATGTACGAAACTGTGATTCTGCAATCTTTGCTCAGCTGAGCCCTGTAGCATCAAGCTCAACTGGCTTTGTATTTTTTTTTTAATTTTTTACAATTGCCTGGCAGCCACATCTGCCAGGATTGCAGGAGAGCTCAGCTCACCTGTTAGCCAGACAGAGCAACGAGCATGCAGAGAAATTAGTTCCCAGAGAAGACACTGCAGGAGGCCCTAAAAACCACAGCCTTGCCAGGCTTCTATCCCCCACAGCAACAGTGCGAACTGCCAGATGGTGGTTTTCGGTGCCTTCACAATTACCCACCAGGAGAGTGCTTTTTGGTGTCTTGGGCAGAAAAGTGACTCTTTACTCTTGATGTCCCTTGAAGTACCTGTGGATGCCATGCAGAGGGGAACCTGTCCTGTAGCACTGCAGAAGGGACAAGGTTTAAGATCCCTGGTGCTCTCTGTCTGGGTAGTTCTGTGTAATTCTGATTGCAGGGGCTTCTCTCCTAGGGCAACGCAGCTTTATCTGTGCACAGCCTGGGAAGATGGAGAGCATGGCATTTGTTCCAGAGAGCAGGCATCTAAAACCCCATCAGCTAGGTCCTCTTCTGGCCCTAACACTTAGGAATCAAATTCCCCCTTGGGTACAAAAAAACCCACATACAGTTTAATGTGATAAAATGTTTCATACTTTCCAGTAACTAAATGAGTAGGAAATGGAAGAATTTCCATTCTGGAAAGTTAAGGAATTGTTATTAGTAAATGCAAGTAATGCTGCGGAGTTTAAATTTCTGAGGAAGTCTGTGTTTATCCTGGGGAAGATAGTGGAGCTGATCTGTTTTCTAGATTTTCATGGCCCTGATGAAGTAATATTTTGCAAATGTTGTTTACAGTTTCTGTCTTACAAAGCCATATTATGTATATATGTATGTATACATATATCTCCTTAAGTAGACATTCTATAGGGAATCCAAATAGCATGTGAAAAGTTAAAAATGCTTTTGCAGAATATACATCTTACTTTGCCTGTAAGTATCTGACAGAGATAAGAGATTTATATTATTATTTTTATAGTTTTTTTTAACTTTACTGTCACAGCCAGCAGGTTTAAAAGAAAATTTTGGTTAAAGCACAAAATATGCAGACTTCCAAATAAAGAGTAGTATGATAAACACAAAATGCTTTCAAACAATCATAATTTTGCTCAATTTTAAAAAAGGACACATTTCATAGCTGTAGAGCAGCACATGGCTGGATGGAAAGAAAATTCCACCAAGTATTTTATCAGCTGGCTGCCATTCTCTGTATGTGAGCCAATAAAAATGGAGAATTTTATTGAGAAGTAATAATTTCCTCTATATCAACTCTTGCAAGCTCTATTACATCAAACACCAAATGTGCTCACAGAAACAAAACACCCTTTTGAATGTTTTCCCAAGATATGATGCAGCCATTCCATCTATCATTTGGACCCCACTACTTTAACCAAACATGCTCATATTGAGGAGGCAGAGGTCTGAACTGCAGATAGCACAGCTATGCAAAAGGACTATAGGCTTTGGAAGGCTTTATATAATTTGTTTATTTGTTTGTTTTTAATTTTGGAGTTCAAATTAGTGAACTGTCTTGGATGTGATATAACACAGCTCTAAAAGGTAATGGCAGGAAGAGCACAATATTTTTGAACAGCTGTCGTTACACAGGGAATGGATGTGAAAAGTTTTTCGACACAAGAAGCCATAGTCACTCCCTTGACAAGAGGCAACATTTCAAACCAAATTAAATACAAGTCAGCTGACTAGAAGAGCACCTGCATATTCCCAGAACCATTAAGCTATTGGTCTCTGGGACCTGACCATGTGAACCAAAATGGAAGTCAAATAATTTTTGATGACCTTGGAAGGCATTAGATCTGGCCTGTGACAATTCAGGCCTTTCCTGCAAAGCTTTGCTGATGTGCTGAATTTAAATAATCTCCCATTTTGCAGTTGGCCGAGATGGATAAGAGGCTGTCTCTTTGCCTTTGGTCTCAGCTGGCTGCAATAAATAAATCCATTCTTTGTTTATATAGTTCTTTGTCCTTACAAAACTTCACTAACTCTGCAGGCACTCAAAGGCCTCTGAAACTCTAGTTTCAGGAGTCTGGTGGAGGACAAAGCCTGTGCTGACTGAAGCTGACTGAACCCATGGAAACCATGAAATGACCCAAGTCAGTGCCACGCAAATGTTATCTCACCTGAAAAGCCTCATTCAGCTCTTGTTCTTGTTCTAACTGCTGACCACCAAACCACCCACCAGGAAACAGCCCCAAACCCTGACTGGGTTTTGGAACTACATGTCAGTGCTCAACAGCCAAGGTGGCAGGAAGTCACACTAAATCCTAGCAGAAATGCACTTAGGAAACACTGCTCCTAGGCTCAAGAATTTACACTTGTTTTGAGTAACCAGTTAACCTTCAGTCAGCATTCTTTCTTTAAAGCCCAAAAAGGCAAGGACACAGCCTTTTTACAATATTTGTGGCCAAATATCTATCTCCGTCAGAAAAAAACCCTCAAACCTGGGAAAACATGCAGCAGAAAAATATGTCCTTCTTTGCCTTTTGATCAAAAGCTTTCAATGCAGCTGAATCAGGCACCAAAAAGTGAACACCGATCATATCAGGAGAAAGAAAACAGCTGTTGACACCAATAAGAAGAGCCCTGCTGTATCATCTCATTTAATGATCCACTGTTTTTGCACTTGATATTTACCCCTTTGAAGCTGAGTCCCATCCTCCAGTGATACATCTTCCTTTCTTCTTCTTGCAGACTCAATACACATGACAAGGTTCATTAGTCAAAGCAAAGTTCTCTCCAATTTGTCTGCAGCTGGCATTCCTGTATAACATAAAATGAAATAAACCATACAGTGGTCCCAAAATTAAGATCCCAGCAGTATATAAGCAGAGCACTTAGTTTTCTCAAGGGTGCCTAGCCTAACACTGGGAACAGGGGTATGGAGCCCTATCACTTAATCCCTGATCTGTCTTTACAAAGGTCCCCAGTGAGGTGATTTTAAGAAGTGCTGGCTCTGTTTTAGCTTGACTTTGAGCCTCTATTTCGTGGTGAAATAGAGGAGCACTGGCAGCCACAGTGTTGTCTCTGCACTGATCATTGTAGGTAACTGCAGTGCCTCTGGCAGGAGAGGGCAAACAGTGGGAGTGAGAGGAGCTGCCACCCTCTTCTGTCTGAGAAGAGAGAGAGGAAGAGGAGGAGATGCTCCAAACACTGGGCTTGGGTGTTGCTTTCTCTTCCCTTCACTAAATTGAGCCAGATTTAGACACAGTGTTCTGAAGAAAAGTTAAAAAACCAAAAAATAAAAAATGAAAGGAGTTCCAGCAGAAAAATATTGAAATGAAATATTCTGGCTTTCCAAATGTTTCCTTCGTGCTCTTGACTGAAAACATTGCTAGGAATTTAACCTAAATCTTCAGATAGTTTCAGCCAAGCCAAACCTGCATTTCAGGGAATAGAGATACCTAACATATGTCAGTGCAAGGCTGCTGACCATTTTTCCCAACAGACTACTGGAGCTCTCATATGTCACTGAGAGCTTAGAGTATAACAAATTTCTTTTTGTTTTTAGCAATTTCCTTTAGTGCTCAGTGAATTACCCTGTCACACATTCAACAACTTGTTTTCATATTGCTACAAGCAATTCTGCTAGATGAAATTAATGTAGTAAAGCGTATTCTCAGTTTTTATTAAGCTCTCTTGGCTGAGGAAATATCAATATTTGGTAGGAAGATGGGGGAGGGAATGTAAGCACAAAGGTTTCACTTTTCTCTCTTGTATCTAAAAAAAATTTAAGTAATTAAAGTGTTTAGTTTCATGAATGACAGATCAATTCAGATGACTGGCCAGATTCTTCTGAATACCAGTTGCAATCACAAAAATTTCAGGCTTCTTATGCTTTGAAGTTAACAGAGCTGGCACAGGCAGTACTATAAAAGGAAGCAAATAACCTGAAAGAAATGTAAAGGCCACAAATACCGTTTAATGACGTGACTTTGGAGACGCCTACGTGAGAAAAGTAATTAAAACCCAGGCAGTAGGGAGAACAGGAAGAAAACTGAGAAGCAGTAATTAATTAAAAATATTGTGATGCTTCTCGCTGCAAATTCTGTAGTTTTCACAACACAGCAGAAGCTAGAAGTAGTGCCTTGCACCTTCAGGATGCTGATCTCTGCAGCATATAGACACCTACCCAATAAAGTATATATAATAGATGAATAAAAGAAACAATTGTTTCTACTTCAGCATGATGGTGTGATGGTGAACTTTGATGGCATCCTAGTAAAACACATAACATTTATTGCTGTGATAAACTGCTCTTGAGGGAGTGATTTCCCTGCCCTCCCAGCTGGAGCTGTCGTACTGCAATGACAGAGTGGGTAAGGAAGGGACGGAACAATAGAGAAGTCAAGGAGCTGGAGCCTGACCTTAACAGAGTGGGTGGTATTTGCTGCAGTCCAGAAAAGCAAATAACTCACTCAAAGGTGATAGATTTTACTGGGGAGTGGAAATAACAAAGCTGAGAAATAAAGTGGAGCCAACATGGTATGAAAGCATATTAAAGTAATTGAAGGAGGGGATTTACTTGTCAATAGATTTGGCTATTCACGAGAGAGAGAGAGAAAAAAAAGCAAAAGAGGGGTGAGAGGACAGAGGAAAGAGGAACAGAAAAAGAAAAAAAGAGAGAAGAATAAAAAAAGGGGAAAAAAGGAAAAAGGAAAAAACGAAATAAAACCAAGGCTCACAACGGCAAGGTGTTCTTGATTAAATGCATCACTCAGTGACATGTCCAAAACACACCAACCCACTTCATGGAACACCTCGTCTGACAGCAAGGGTGTAATTGAGTAGTTGGTACTGGAAAATTTGTTTCTGTTTTCCCTTTTTGAGACTAGGGACTGCAGAGACCTACAGCCTACACACAGGAGCAACATCCTTCTTGGTCTCTATCTCAGTCAAGGACATGCAGGAGCAAATCTAGGTTTCGAAAGCAGAGGGAAATTTTTATAAAACTTTAATTTTTTTTGCGCATGAGTGTATGTAGAGCAACTACGCATCTGTTTTACTCATTTTTTCCCACTGCCCTCTTTTCCTGAGCATGAGAAAGGCCAGAGTTCTACTCACTGATCTGAAAAATTGAGAGTTGCTGTGGTACTAGTGACTTTAATCCAGTTGCATTTGCTGTGTGCAGACAAAACATGATATGGGTTGCAATATGTATGTTGGAACTTGAAAAGGTGTCGGTTTTACAAAGATGAAATAAATCAGTGGCTTGACTGACTAAAGAGTGGTATTGTTCAAGGATATTCTATTTACTTAGCAAAACATCACAGATCGATAGGAAAAGGTAATCTGACTGAAAGGAGACATAGAAGCTCCAATAAGTTATAGATATGCAAAGAGAATGAAAAAAAAGAAAGAAAAGCATCAATGTAGCAAAGTTACAAATTTATATCTCTCTTAACTGATTTAAAAAGGAAGGTAGAAAAATTGATAAAGTATCCATTGCCAATTCTACAGGGGCTTTTTTTCTAAAATGTGTACAATAAAAGATTCTTTCACTCAGTTTGAGGTACTTTTATGGCTCCCGTTCACATTGCATGAAAGTGCTTCAAAACAGAAAGGTATTTAATTTTACAATGTACTTTTGAGAAGCAGATGTCTCTGTTGCCTCCACGTTACAGAGGGGAAAATGCTACAGAAATATCCTGAATCAATGTCAGATAGGATACATACAGTGATAAAGCACGATGATTCTAGACATTTCTGTTTGAGAATGTGATTTGTTGGTCACTCTTTCTCCGAGAATAAAAGCAACTGCCTCCTTGAATCCATTACTATTATTATTATTATTATTATTACTATACAAAGGTGTTGCTGGAGACTACAGATATCCAAATGCCTTTAGACTGGCAGACAGGAAAGAGCTGATGCATAAGACAGTGATAAGGCATGACAGCGTATACACTGAGACATATTCAGTTCCTAGAGGATAAGGACCAGGAAGTAGCTGCTGGCCCTTGCAGAGGCTGTGTAGGTTCCAGTGCCCTGTGGCATGAGTTAAACCTAAAGATGAACTTGGTTGGAGAGAATTAGAAGTAGTGTTACGCACTGTGACTGGCAAATTGTCATCATCTTCAGACTGTTCTTTTCTCGGGATGATGAAAACCAGGGGCTGTGCTGATGGTCACTGAAGGGGTCATCAGATCAAATGTTTCTAAGTGCATCGAAGAGTTTTAACTTCTTTCTGTTCTAGGCAGAATGGTAGGGCAGGTGAATTACTCAGTAAGTAACATAATTAATTATAAGGATATGACCATATACCTCTGCTGTATAACAGTGCCATGATTATTATTTTTCATTTTCTTAAAGCAGTCTCTCTTAAAAAGCTCAGTGGCAACCAGCAGCTTTCTCATCCTACATCCTGCTCCATGGTCTTCTCTTCCTCCCCAGGTTCCCAGGCATGTAGGGAGAACTCCAGGATGCTCTAGAACAGGCTGCAACACCCTCACCACCAGATTCTGCCAGTATTTGCATTTCCAGGGGTGTTCTCCCCTTCCCCAACCCCAGATCGGGAGCAAATAGCTCGTCTTTAAAGGGGAGAGGGTTAATGTTAGTTGAAACTAGGGGGACAGAGCATTTGGAGAAGTCCAGTGAAAGTCAAGGCAAGCACACCTGAGCGGTGTTGCTCCCCACGATGCCCAGAGGCACACGGCAAAACAGCATTTTCTTTGCATCTCTAGATTACATTAACGCATCTTGCACTGCAGAGGCTGTGCTAGCAAGTTCTTCATTCACCTGTGCAACTACAGACACCCACCAGGCACAGAGCTCCTGCAGGACTTCTTCCCCTTTGATCCCAACCCCAAATGGTGTGCTGCAGTACACAGCACAGCTCTGTAAACACCATCACTCAAATCAGCACTTTTTCTGTCCAATTCATAATTTTTATTTTATACTGTATTTTAAAAATATATGTGCTTATATATACATATATTTATTTACCAGAGTAGTTTTTATTAATGAATCCTTTATGTCTTACAACTCCTGTAGAGCTGATAATTTGCTAGAAAAATTATAATGGAAGGATCCATTTAAGGAAGGGTCCAAAATTGTAATGGAATTCTTTAAAACCAATTTACAATTTGTTTTTTGTCTTTGTACGCAGTCACACAAAGACTTTGAGCACGCCAGTTGTTTGAACCAAGTTCTTTTAATCTTTCCATCTGTACCAGAACCAAATCTGCACCCAGTTTTAGCTGCGCTGTATAGCTGTGACTGCTTAGGTAAGTCATATAATACTGTCTTCTCCAGCAAAAAAGCACTTCTCTGTGGAAGAGAGACATAAATCTCCCCACAGGGTGAATTTCAAACCTCTGGGCTGCTGGATTGCC
Source organism: Callaeas wilsoni (assembly GCA_013398955.1). Taxonomy (NCBI): domain Eukaryota; kingdom Metazoa; phylum Chordata; class Aves; order Passeriformes; family Callaeidae; genus Callaeas; species Callaeas wilsoni. The sequence goes on from VWPU01019777.1 coordinate 21,199, forward strand.
TGAATGCTTGCTGAAAGCAGACATAAAATAAAGAGCCTGCATTTAGGAATGGCACGGATGGTTAAGGCATTTCCTTCTCCCCTCCTGCTCATCTTGCTCCAGGTACAGTTCAGCCTCGGACACACCGACTGTCTCGGGGAACTCGTCCTCTCTGATCCAGGCTGGCAAAGCTGTTCTGGGCTGCTGGATCCCCTGGAGCAGAGGGCATTGCAGGCGAGCTTTCAGTAAGACACAGCCCCTCTTTCTCAGCTGGCAACCAACCTGTTGTGCAGGGGAAGGCTCGGCATGGCGGGGTGGTTTTCCCTTCCTGGTGGAAGGTGGACACATTTCTCTGTCAGAACCACTACACTGCAGCCAGTTCACTTTTAATATATTTGTGTGCACATGTTCAATAGGTCCTTGCAAGTGCCACAGCGAGACTGTGACAGAAAGTACGTATAAACCAAAATACACAAAATAAGTAATTCCTCATAATTCAATATGACATCCTTCCTTTAATTCAAACCTAATCAGGGAATAAGAAACTAAAAACAGCTGCAAGCATTCACATTACATCTCTCCAGGGAAATGTACATAAAGTTAGGATTTGTTTTCACCCAATGGAAATTTTGCGATTTCACACAGCCACTCTTTTTGTTTAAGCTGCTTCTTTATTACATTTTCCATAACAGAATTTACAGTCTCCACAAAATAAAAAGCAATTCTATGGCATTTTCCTTGCCTTACCTTCTCCCGCTCAAAACATGAAAAGATTAAACACATAAGTGTTTCTAGTAATCTGGCTATCTCAGCCATAAATTCAACTGACAGGAAAGATTTTTTTTTAGCGGTAAGATGTGCCTGGAAACTGTGCATGGCCCAGAATTATACACACATTTCTTCTTTTTTTTTTTTGTTTTGTTTTGTTTTGTTTTGTTTTTGTTTTTTGTTTTTTTTTGTTTTTTTAACAATTCATACAGTAAATAAGCTTTTAGGAAACTACATACAAAGGCATTTTAAAGCTCTCTTCTCCCACATATATCAATTCTGGCCAGCAGCACAGAATTAAAATGCACGGTGAGCTCAGAAGCGAACGCTTCCAAAGCTTAAAATGTTCCACCGAGCATTCCAGTGGGGAGACGCCGTTGGAGAGCACAAGGGAATGTGAGCCCTCAGAGCACAAAAGGACACGGTCCCCAGACTGCAGCCATTCAACAATACCTCAGCTGTTGAAGGGGGCAGGGAGGGACCCGGCGGCAGCGTGAGACAAGCAGAAGCCTGTATCCTCTGCATCCAGCAGGAAGCAATAATCCGATTAGAGCCCTCAGTCTCTCTGAAAGTTGGGCACTAATGAAAGTTTTAAGAAAAGTGCTCTGCTGCTCAAGCTCGCTCAAATAAAGTGCACAGTATCTGGGAACAGCGATGCCTCATGAGTCCAAAGTTAATGCTAGCAACAGCCTCTTAATCTGTACTTAATAATCGGGCAGAGTGAAAGGCTGACCCAAGGCAAAGTTTAATGATCAAGGCTGGCAATTAGACCTATTGGTAACAACTAGTTTTTCTGCAAATGTGCTTTCCATGGTGGGAAGTGCAACTATTAAATTTCCAAACATATTTAACTACATTTTTTAAAACGTGACATTATCGTCTATAAATACTGTATGAGACAATTATCTGAAGTTAAATGCAGGAGTAGTGGCAAGATCTTGCAGAAAAAGGCAACAGATGCAGTTGTGACATTTGGCTATGATCACAGACATGAGTGGTTTCTTCTTCATGTACAGGAGAAACTTAAGGAAGAAAAAATTTCCTTCACGACAAAAGACTTTGAACACGACCTTGTAGAGGAAGGAGATCACGATGCTACAAATTGGCACCACCTGAGAGCCGGTTGCCAAGAGTGGCACTGTCCAGGTTTAGCAGAGGACAGACACAGGCCTTGCCAGACAAATCCCCCAGAACAAGTACCTGCTTAAGTTAAAACAAGCACATAAACGGGGCTCATGTGTTGTACTTTGAGACGTGGGAGCCCAGGAGCATGACTTCCAATGCCTTTGGTGCAAGGCAGGGGGAATTTTGCAGCTGCTGACTTTCAGGGAAGCATCAAACATGGCTGGATGCTCCTCTCCATGCCCAGAGGCACAGGCTGTTCAGGGCTGCAGCCAGATTACACCAAGGCTTTCAACTTCTGACACACTCAGGGGAGAGAGTGAGGGATGGAGATGTCTCTCGCACTTGGCAGGACTAACAGCACCCCACTGTCCTTCTATGTGAGTGTGATGAAATCCTCCTGGAAGTCACTGGAGCAGCACCATGTACCTCTTATTATACACCTGTAACTGTAATGTTGAAACTGAAGTGTTGACATGCTTTTCATTAGGACAAAAATGTGCTTGTGGGTTGGAGTACAAGAAAGAAAGTTGTGCGAGGAAGTGGGAATTAGGCAGTAGAAGGAAAACAAGGAAAGAAGCCTGCTAAGAAAGTCCTGGCTTTGCTCTGTTTTTAACAATTGCCCAGTCAGTATTTTAGGTTTTAAATAGATGCATCAATGCATCATAAAACTTGTGAATTTTTCTTCTGAGTTTTTGGAACCATTTTTTTTTTTTTTTTAATCTCAGCATTACATATTGAATTCCAGAGGAAAATGAAAAGGAAAGAGAAATTGAGAAATATGAAAAGTAGGCACTCTAAAGCATATTTTACTAGACCATTAATATATGCCTGAAGTATAAAGAAGAGCAAATTTGGACTTGAGGCAACAATTCATGGCCTACTGAAAAACATATTATCATGCCTTAAAGATGTAGTCTGAAAGAATTAGACTTCCATTTAGCAAAGACAAATGCATTTTATATATGGTAGTGCATAAGCTCAAAAATACTTCTGACCTATATAATGAAATTAAATTATTGTTAAAATAATTTGGAACCTATCTAGGTTTCAGAATTGTTTTTAAGAAAAATATATACACTTGTATATACACCTATATATATTTCCTAAGACAAGCATAATCCTGTGTATGATACACAAACATTTATGAGACTTTTTCAATCACTACTGATAAATCAAGGTAGCTTTTCTCAAAAATCCTGATATTCATGTGCCACATGTAGTTCAAATCAGGACAAGACAAATCAAATACTGTTCATGAACAAACATAGACACATGTAATTCTTAAAAATAGTTTTATCTATCATTCTGATGTTGCCTCTTGTGTGGGTGACTGTTTTCTCTGTTTGTATTTTCTCTTGCCTTTTTTTTTTTTTTTAAGCCTGGAAACTGCCACAGAGAAGTCTGGCAGCTATAACCTCCAGCTAACTACTAGCAAATGCTAACATGCTGTAAAGTGGAACATTTATACAAGATCCATCTGGTGCATACAAGTAGGAATCCAAGATTTAAAGCCATTACATTGTGCATGTGCATTTACACCTTCACCAAAGTTGGCAAAAAGAGTAGATTTTACCCCATGACTCCAGTAGTAAAAGGAGTGGTGTGAAACATGTGCTGACCTACGCTCCTCCATCCAATTGTAGTTATTATATACTGCTCTTTGGCATGTTACATCCCAGGCTTCATGCCAGGAGTAAATTAGTTCAGTCCTGAACTTGCCTATCAGAAATTAAATAGTACAAGAGCGAAACATGCCTATAAAGGATTAGAGTAGCTGAGCATTTTCTTTTGATCAGTCTTACAGGTTTAAAAAGGCAGTCCACCAGGTCTGGTAAACCCAGCAACACTCCCACCAAAAGGATGTCTCAGTTGACTATTTGGCCGTAACAAAACAGTAAGGAGGGAAAAGCAGCTTTGAGCTTTTTGCCATTCTTCGTGAAGCTTAGACTTCCTCAACCATATGCCTAACTTTTTAGTCTTTTTCTGCTCGGTACATTCCCATCCTCTCAGGCAGAGTAGACCTGGGTTTGTCAGCAACATTTTGCTTTATATCTATACAGGAGGTATATAAAAGAAAAATGCAGAAATTAAAACAAAGCACGCAGGAATCAATGACAAATATAGCCATCATTATGCTCAAAAAGAGGGGGGAAAATGCTGAGAGGAAAGAGTACATTTACACCATTAGAGAAATTCAGCGAGCCCCGATGCTTAAGGCGTTCACTCACGCCCTCTGCCGTCTGTCCCGGCGAATTCCAGCGCAGCCTGACCGCCTCTCCGCAGGAGGGCACAAAGCCCTTCACAAAGCTGTCTGGGCTGAGGGAGACTCCTTGTTCCGAGCTCGTTTGCCGTCCCGGCAGCCCAGCCCAGCAGGAGCCGCAGCCGTGCAGCGCGGCGCGGTGAGTGCCCGTGCCGCGATCCCGCGGGGCCGCGCCGCTCCGCACGGCTCCCGCCCCTGCCCGGGCACTGAAACACCAGGTGGCACCAAATAACAAGCTTCGGCAGCGCGGCTGGGCTTCGTTTCGTTTGTTTCGGTCCTGGAGCGGCTTTTCGTAAGCTGCTGAAAAGGTCCCACAGAAACGTGTTAGATAGTGTAAAAAACAGACAAAAAATCCGAAGAGACAAAAAAACCAAAACCCCCAACCAACCAAGCAAATCCACATCAAACCAACCAACCAAACAAACACAATGTCAGAATGAATCTGGGGTGAGTTCACCAAGAGCAATGCCTCCATGTAAACAGCGATGGGGAGAGATGGAGGGGCAGACAGGCACTGCCGGCTTTACCTGCCTGTGCAGATGCTGACAGCAGTAACTGTCAGCAGCTCACAACAAAAATATATTCCTCCTAATTAACTGCTACAAAGTCACCAGGTTTCTGAAAGGGGCTCTCCTTGCCACCACCATTTGATAACACTGCTCAATCAGATCATAACGTGTCAACGAGAGCAAGGCCAGTACTTTGGGGAAGGAGAAATTGTGTTTTTGGAGTGCGTAAGCACACATGGGACATGCTGGACAACCAGACATGATTTGTACCCTGCACTTTGGTCGTCTGGACAGTCACTTTTTGCAATAGCCCAAGTGCAAACTACATGCTGGGCACAAAAATGGGTTATGTGCACAAAAAGTGTGGTGCTTTCTCCCCTGCGGGATATTGCTCAGAAGACCAATGGCACAGGAGGATGAACTGGCTGGTTTGCTTTTTCATAGAATCATAGAATACACTGAGTTGGAAAGGACCCACAAGGATCATTGAGTCCAGCTTCTGGCCCTGCACCCTGCCAAGAATCACATCATGTACCAGAGAGCATTGTTCAAACACTTCTTGAACTCTGCCAGGCTGGTGCTGTGACCTCTTCCCTGGGGAGCCTGTTCCAGTGCCCACCCACCCTCTGGGTGAAGAACCTTTTCCTAATATCCAACCTAAACCTCCCCTGACACAGCTTCATGCTGTTCCCTAGGTCCTATTGATGGCCACCAGAAAGGAGATATTGCTGCTGGCCCCTCCACCTCCCCTTGTGAGCAAGTTTTAGACCCCTTTTTTAAACATTTTCATAATCAATTATAATTTTAAGAGCACTCTAACTTAACCTGGTATGAAGGCATTGATTACACTGTGGTGTTTCACAGAACCATGAAACTATTGAAAGGGACTTTTGGAAGCCACAGACTGCATTCATCCAGCTTAAAGAAGGGCAAACTTAAGCTAGATCAGGCAGTTCAATGTCTTTTGCTATAAAGTTTTAGAAACCTCTCAGGTGAAAATCCCAAAGCATCTCTGACCAATGCATTTCAGTTCTCAGCCACTCACAGAGTCAGTCAGAATTTCTCTTGTTGCAACTTGCCATGCACTTATTAACACACGCTTCTGGGAAAAGCCTGGCTCTATCCTTTCCCATCTCTGGGTGGTTCCCTCAAAGCCTCCCCCTCCTCTTGTGGCTGAACAAACCCAGTCTTTTCTCACACACCACCCCTCCATCCCCCAGTCCACTCTGGCTGCTCTCCATTGGCATCTCTCCAGTTTGCTGCCTCCCCCTTGAACTGTGCTACCCAAATCCAGGTACGGCACCCTAGATGCAGCCTCACAAGCACTGAGGAAATCAATGGAGGAGTCATAGGAGGGGAATCATCTCTTGCTCCCATAGCTCAGTAGATGTCAGCCATTCACCAGCCCTGGAGCACAGTTCTGGCTCATGCCTACCATGGTGTGCCAGCAGCCAGGTGTCCTCTGCTGCAGAGCTGCCCGGGGCTGGGCTGTTCCCAGCCTGCCCAGGAACATGGTGTTCCTCCAGCCCTGGTACAGGGCAGTGCATTCATCTTTACTAAACTTGAAGTTGGTGCTGTCCCATTCCTCCAGCCCATGGAGGTCCCACTGAAGAGCTGCTCAGGGCTCCAGTGGATCAATCAACCTCTCTGAATATTTTTCTTGTTTAACACAGTTGAAAATTATTGGATTAGGAAAAAACATTTGACAACCAGCACAAACACAGAACACCATTACCTGTTACATAGCCATGAATCTCTATATTGATCACAGTGAAGTAACTTCAAATTTAATTGATATAATGAATAAAATTATTCTGGTTGGACTCTGTGCATGTGTGCACAAGAAAAGCACACTTGAAGACCATCATGTAAGCTGTTGAGAAGCCACAGTACTGCCATAGGTGATTTTCCAAACTAAGGGAAAGGAAAACCTGATTACACAAGGTTAACACAGTTATTTTAATTATTGTCTTTTACATGCTGCAGGTGTTCAATCTGATGCCAATTATTTCATTTCATTTCCTTTGCGGGATGCAAAGACAAGCAATCAGAATTTAAATATTCACATCTTCCAAAGGGCAGAGGCTGCTCATAAACTCATAAGCAGAGACTTAACCCTGACGCTTCCCCAGCTTCTGACAGTAAAAGAAATTCAAGGTGCTGTTAGAGACTGTCCAACAGATGAAGCAGGGATATCCCAGCCAAGGGTCGCTCTCCCTCGGGATGAAAACATAGCCTGTGGGTACCAGCTCTCACAGGTTACACATCCCCATTGCCTCAGGGCAGAGCAACAGGGAGGGCTGGGCATTGGGAGGCAGAATAAAATACATCATATCATCTCTAAAAATATGGATATTTGTACTATACACACATGCTGTATGGCCATTGTGCTATCAAACTAACCCTATGGACAGGTTCACAGTTATCCCAAAGTAAATTCTCCAAGCAATGGAAAGTTTGGGGTGTGATTAGCACTGTCAGAACAAGCAAAGAACCAGCACAAAGTCACATATGAGCCACCTGTCTGATCACCTAAAACGGCTGTGTTCAAGTCAGGCTTTAACTAATAAAAATAGTTTTAAAGGAGAATTAAGTTTAAATAAGGTCAAACAGCCTGTTTTAAAATGTCAGTAAGGAAAGTCAGTTCTGCATTTTAATACCTACCACTGCATTTTGAAGATGAAGTTTACCAAAGCTGATTATATTGTCTTCTCGCTTAGTAATGACATACAATTTCTGCAATGTGCTTCCTGTGATGCCTCCTCTTTCCTTTCCGATTTACACTGCTGGGGTACAATTTAAATCACACCTATCAGAATCTCTGCAAGCTGTGTGTCTTCAGACCTTCAACTAGGCCATGAACTTTAAAAAATATTTTCTATCTTAATGAGTAATCAGGCAGGAGTTTTGAATTTTGTGTTCTTAAATGGCAGAATTGGCATCCTTCCCAAATTCAGTAGCATTAGGGGTGTTCTCTCCCTCCACCACAGAAGAGACAAAGTGCACTGCTGTAACTTCTTTCCTTTAAGCAGAGGTTCAGGAAGGATGGAAGCAGTGATGCAATTTGCAAACTTCAGGCTTAATACCTGCAGGTCAGGGTCACTGTTCAGGGTGATGATGATGGGTATAAGAAATTGAACACTAGCTCCACTAAATGATAACCTTTTCTCCTGTGGCAGTTGTATTTTTCTACACTGATCATTAATATCTAAAGTGAATCATTATTTAGGTTATATTTTTACTTTTGACAGAGTGAAAAAGTTTAAAGAATTGATTTTCCTTACTAGCCCAATCTCCCACTTACCTATTATGAAACTTCCTGGCTCATCAACAAACGAATTCTGCTCTTCCTCCATCCACACATAATTCCATAAAAGACACATTAAAATAAGCAAATATTGCTTACATGAGTAAAAGGTTGCAAGATTGGACACCAATCGCACAATATGGAGAACAGGGGATCAGATTCCTCTGAAAAAATATCAAGGGCATATTCCTACAAAGCCTGAATGAAGAGTTCAACTAAATCAAACACAGAACTTTTCTCAGAGAGCTACTTGCATGAACATGACAAGACCACATTCTTGCATATTATGTGAACTTAGATACCTTGAATGACAATGATACTGTTTACCTCCTAGAATTAAAAAATTACTTAATATTCTACAGAATCTTGCTATAACTTCTCATTTTTCTTTGTAACCAAACTCAACTAATTTTCAAGAGATTGATGCTTCATAACATATGCACAAAACTAGCTCTGAGAGCCCTGAAAACCCCTGGTATATTTAATCCATAAGATCTCACATGATGGATACAGACTTTATATCTTCCTGAACTGTGTAGTCTTTCTGTACCTTTTAATCTTGTGCAGGAACACCTTCTCCATCATCAGGCAGCTACATTACACTTTACACTTTATGGACTAATCTTTATTCCCAATCTCTTTTTTTGTTAGAAATCTCATTTCTTCGGGAAAGCCATCAAGGTAGGAAGTTCCTCAGCATTCTGACCTCCCCTCCCATACATGTCATACACACTTTTAACAATGATAACAGACCAAGGGCAGACAGTTCCAGCGAGCTAATATGGGGAAACACTCTCCCTCTCATCAATTAGTCACCCCAAGCAGAATCAAGCCTTGGGGTTTAAATTTAAGACAAATCCCAGCCACTGAGCAGCCAGTGCCAAAACAGCCTATAAATTACATGTAACCTCTTCAAAGCATAAACTGGGAAAATAAAAGCCCAAAAGAATATGTGATGCCTACCAAAGTGACTGTTTTAGAAAAGTTGTTACCTACCTAGTGATTAAGTGTGACCAGCTAGGGATAAGTTGTGGTGACTCCAAGGCTGATTTATTCCTCCTCAGAACCCACCTTTGGTATGCTGCTATAGTGTGCGGTTAACAGCACATACATTCATACTTTTACATTTTAAATGCCTTGGGGGTCTGGGTGGTGTTGTCTGAGCTTTACAAGTGATAGGACAGTGATAGAACTGGAATAGCAAATAAAGATAAGAAAAATTAGCAAACCAGCTGTGCTTAGGTTTGTTTTTCACATCAAATTAGGCTCATCAACAAGTAATATGAGAGCAGAAATGAATCCTTATCCAACAGGAGAACTCATGAAGCCATTAATTAGGTTAGATCTACCATGAGAAGACAAGCAAAGAAAAGAGCATTGCAGTAAACACTTCAAGAATATTCAAACCATGAGTCTTCACACTTTTCAGCAAATCCAGCTTTACAGAATACAATTAACAACAAATTACATTCTTATTGGATAACAAAAAGCTCTCTAGAACTGGCAGAAGGAGGACTAGGATTTAAGTAAGTCTTCCTATGTTTATTAAGTTGGTGAGAAAACAAACTCAAGATTTTTAATGCAAAGACCTTTCAATCAGGAACTTCTCATGATTCAGACGAATTATAAACGGTGACTATTCACCACCTAGAAGTCAATTTGCTGCTTTGCATGCCAGTTATTTTCAAGGACAGGTTTGCCAAACTGTACAAGCTCTTTTAGTGACAGTTTATATTTCAGGGTACAAAAACCATCCCTGAATTGTGCATGCTAATGTGCTGGTACTGACAAAAGCAATCTGGTAACACTGACTCAGAACTATACTAAGTTCAGCGGTGAGGAACAGCATTGACAAGAGGGGTTAAAAGGAAGTACAACTCAAAGAATCATTTTCACTTGAGTTTTGAATCCCAAGGAGACAGTCCCATTACAGCATAACAAAACCAATAAAAACATGTAGGAAACAGGGGCTGGGCAACCTTTTGAACTGGTTAACTAGCTCTCTCCCTAATGAGCATGCCTCAAGAAATGTGAAGAATGCTTATGCTTGGGTTGCCACTCTATGGACAGAAAGGCTTCTCTGCAATTGTTTCTGAACTATTAAAATAGAAACCATAAACCAAAAAAAGCCACAGAATGTTAATCTTCTAGTGAGAACTCTACTGCAAATGTATGTCATACAGGCAATTAAATTTTTATGCTAAGATATATACACAAAAGCCAGATGAAACTTTCTATAGTTTACTCCCATAGAGGTGTCTTGCAAATATGATGATGAAATATTTTAAGGAGAAAGGCAATGTGCTCTAGGATGACCCTGCTTGGGCAGGAAAGTTGAACCAGATGAGCCACTGTGGTCCCTTCCAACCTTATGCATTCTGTAATCCTCTGTAATAAGTCCTGATTAATTTGGTGGTGAACAGGCTTAGGTCAATACACAGAAAATATTAATTTTATATAAATATTTACATAAATACACACAGGTCAAAGGGGTTTTTTTTATTTTCCATGTGTTGGGTATATCTTAAGCTTAGTGAGTGCCAAGATTGCTGAAGACAACAATAAATTGTTTCATCGCTTTTGCTTTATGCAAAGTTGCCCCTTTTTTTGGGCAACTTACTGTCAAAGCATGTTGAATTCTACAAGTTCTATTACAAGTTCTATATTGAAGAGTTGCATGATGTTTACCTAACACTCAACTGTCAGGTCTTGCTAATACAATCAATAATCTGTGCAAAGATTATAAAGTAATAATTCAGTTTTAGATATTCTGAATGTGATGCATTTAAGTCTCCATTGAAGCAGGGACAGTCTGGAAAGTATTTCTGACAATATTTTGGATTAAATTCTCAGTCATTCCAGTGACCAAGGAAGACTGCATAAAAAGCATGTGAGGACCTATATATACACATACATACTGCATAAAAGGCATCTTGTAAAGATGAGTATTATTTTCAAACCTTGGAAAACAGATATACTGAAAGACAACAAATTTAAATGCAAAGTTAAAAGCTCTGCAAACCATTTACGGTGATGACAATAAGCATGCAACAATGAAGTAGTCAACTAAGTACCCTCGAAGGAGCTACCAAGAATGTTGCTCATAGAAACCAAAATATACTCTTTATTGACTTGAGGATCACCAAAATAGGCATATGAAGACATCATTTTATAACTTGTTTTCCTATTGAATTAGCATATATAAATATTAAAAAATAAAATAGTATCAGAAGAGCAGTAACTTAACCGTAGTGACCTAGGGGAACAATGTAAAAAATATTCATTGCAAGTTGTATACCCCAGTGAGAGAATAATTATCATCCCTGTTCAGCTTCTGCTCAGAAATAAAGATTGATTAGATGAAATTCATTTTTCCACAAATAACATTCTTTGTGGATTTTTCTGGATTATGATGATAGTAAACTACAACAGTAAGTGGTCTCCTTTAGCAGTGAAAGCTGACTAAAAATCAGCTGCACTGACATATGTTATAAATAAGACCATGTTACTTGTCTCTGTTGAGTGTCAAGTCTAATATAATTCAAAAAAAATTTCAGCTGTGATTTGCAGTTATGTTACCCAAAAGTCTAGGGAGCACTCCTTCTCAATGTCAGTTATGAATGCAATCTGTAGCTTGTACACAGAAGACACTGAAGTTTTGCCTTGTTTTGAGTCCAGAACAAAAGTCTGGATTGAAAAGTGATTTTGGTAAAATTCCTCTTCATTCATTACATTAATGAAACAGAGGCATTAATTTCACCTAGGGCTCACAGCATATTTAACACAGCAGCAAAGCACGCTGTCTCACTTTGCATGGAGAATGCTGCAGACTGTGGAGATGTTGCTCTCTTCATTCCCATCCTCTGAGAGAGCCGTGCCTGCCTGAGAGCCAAAGATCTATCTTTTTAAAAAATGTTTCAAAGGGCTGAAGAATGCAGTGCCTGCCAGCAGCAGTAATGTTTGGGTGAAACCTCTAAATTCCTTGTGTGGGGCTTCATTTGGGGTACATAGCTAGGTGTAATCAACAAGTCTCCACAGTCTTCCTCTCATGAGATATGAAACACCACAGACACCATTAGCTCTATTAACACCAGTGGATTTGCTAGCTATTTTGTATTGTCCCTAAAGCTGGTAGCATTTGCCATCAGTAGCTGCAAGATTCATAAAGACTAGGAAAAAAATAGCAGCAGTTCTGCTCAGGAGCTACAGCCCTTTACAGGTACAAAACCTTTGTAAATCAATTTGAAGTTACCAAGGGACCATGTAATTGAAGCTAAAGGTAATAGTTTCTTGGATGAAAGAGGCCAGAGGGACAACTTTGCAAAAATAAGGCCAATACTTAAGAACTGTAATTATTAGTCTATGTTAGTTATTAGACAAACAAATCCTTTTGCTGTCAATAAACATCTAAAATGACCTCATTGTTATCTATCAACAAACGAAGAGGTTCTGCTGAGATTCAAAGGCAAAAGACCTTTCAGCTTTTATACCACAAAACTATTCCTGGCAGGTAAAGCAGGTGGAAGAACATCACTGTGAGATGAACTGTGACTAAGTGTTAAGAGTCATTCTGCTTCTATCACAGCATTTGCAGTTTTCAGAAAGCTTTTGACAAACATCCCTCATCAGAAGCTCCTAAGGAAATGAAATTGTCTATTCATACTTAATGGTCAGAAACAAATGGTGACGTACACAGTCACTTGCCACAACACAGGGAAGTTGCTGTTCTTCCAGGGCATCTGGGCTGTGACCTGACAAAGAGCGATAGGGACAGATAGGGAGTCTGCAAACAAAAGATTTGCTTTGTAAAACTCAAGAGTGGTGCTCACTCAAGATGGAGCACTCAGTATGGGTGATTACAGTTCAGAGACTATGCTGCATTGCTAGCTGATTTTCATTTGAGTGAGGGGCTGAAATCACAGAGTAGATGAGGTTGAAAGGGACCTCTGGAGACCAAGCAGTCTAACTCTCCTGCAAGCAGGGTCAGCTACAGCAGTTTGGTCTAACCTGTATTCAACTAGGGTTTTGTATCTCTAAGGAGATCTCCACAGTCTTTGTGGTCACTGTTTTACCTTCCTCACAGATAAAAATCTCCTGTGTTCAAGCTGGTGTCCATTGCCTTTTGTCCTGTCACTGGGCACCACTAAGAAAAGTCTGGCTCCTCCTTCTTTGCCCAACCTCCAGCAGGTATTTTTAGAGAGAGAGCGAGAGTGAGAGAGAGAGAGAGAGAGAGAGATATAAACAGCACAAGGTCTCTCCTTGGCTTCCTTTCTCCAGGCTGAAGAGTCCCAGCTCTTCCAGACTCTTTGTACGATAGATGCCTCAGTCCCTTAATCACCTTTGTGGCCCCCTTCACTAGTTTCACTCCAGTTCATCCCCATTCCTTTCACACTAGGTCGCTCAGATCTGGACCCAGCATTCTACGTGTGTCTCACCAGTGAAGAGGGGAAGGATCACCATCCCAGCTTGCTGACAACACTCCTCCTCATGCAGGCCAGGATACCGTTGGCCTTTTTTTCTGCAAGGGTCCACTGCTGGCTCATCCAGCTTGGTGCCATCCAGGACCCTCAGATCCTGTTCTCCAAAGCTGTGTTCCAACCACAGCCTATTGTAGCACGTGGGGTCATTCTTCCTCACATACAGGACTTTGCATTTGCTTTTGTTTGAACATCATGGTGTTCCTGACAGCCTATTTCTCCAGGTCCTCTAAGTGGCAGCCTAACCATTAGCTGCATGGTATCCTCTCTCTCTCTGCTCCTGATTCTTTTGCAAGTTTCCCGAGGTAACCACTGCTTCCTCACTCAGTTGCAGGCTGCCATCTTCTTCCCCTCTTGTTCCTTTTTAAAGCTGTCCTCCCTAGGTTGGCCAGCCTGGGCAAAGACACTTTTGCCTCATATAGTCACGCTTGATACCTTTCAGGTCTCTGCTGGCTGTACAGCTGGCATGAAAGTCTGAAGGCTGGACAAGCCTTTACGGTATCACTGCAACAGCCCAGAGCTGAGCGCCCAGCAAGCAGCCTTGTGTAGGGTCACAGCTGCCCTGGGACAGGCAAAAGGCAGCAGTGTGGTCAAGGACTTCAAACGTCAGTGCAGCAACCATAATGTTTTTGGTGGTGATGATTAAGGAAAACTAAGTCAAACCTTATAATTAAGTTTGCAGGTTCTGTTTTTATTTTCATTTTTATTTTCTTTAACTAGAGAGAAAGTAGCACAGGTGATAAAGGCAGAGGTATTTCTTGGTTTTCTCGCAGACTCCAGGCGCCAGGCAACTTCCGCAGCTGCAGAATACTCCACATCCTCAAAGCCAGGTGCCAGGTATTAAGTATCAATAGCTATTCATAGCTAAACAGTAAAAAACCAGGCCAGAACAAAACCCAATAACACCCTGAATCATTAGAGAATCAGAGTAGGCATAGATTTCTAGGTATCAGGCAAGCTCACAACCACACAATATCTGCGATGGCTGGGCATAGTTTGTCAACTTAAAATAATTTTTTGACAATACATTCAGACTCATTTGCCAGCTTGAGATACCAAACTTTATATATACACACTTAAAACATTGACTCATTTGGCCTGTCTGGTAGTTCATAACATCAGCAGGTTCTGAGTACACTGCATCCTCTCTGCCTTCATAGAAAAAACCAGCAACAGCCTGAGCATGCCAACAGGCCATTGATCTGAGGAAATACACTAAAAGATGCCTTTGATTAGCCCAGTACTTTGGTTTGCCTATTTTAACCAAGCACAGATTGCAGCCTGCAGAAAAAGTTGTGAAAACTGACAGTAAAACCAGGAAGCCAAAAATGAGAGAGAGAGGAAACAAAGGGGCTCTGGAACTCCACAGAAAACAGCCGCTGGAAGTAAAGCAGTGCCCAACAACAAAGGCAAGAAACAGAAGAAATGTTGGATGAACAAGAACTACTGTACAGAACAAACAGTGAACAGTGTTCCAGAAAACTCAGATGAATCCCCCAGGCTAATACGAGTACAAGGAATAAAGCAAACTATCAGATGCAAGAATCGCAAAGGCGATTACAGAGTATTTAACAGCACATTTTCTTAAAAAAAGAAAAAAATCAAGAGAACAAATGACAAAATTAAAATTACACGAAATAAAAGCACAAAAACTGTTTCCAAATACTTTTTGTGACTGAGATAATAAAATCTGAGTGATGAAAAATGTGACATGAGTGGTATAACTTGAGATATATTTGTTTTACTCTTATGTATACTTGCAAAATGAACACATAAAATTTTTGGTTTTGCTTTAAAGCCCATCGTCCTGATGACTGAATCCAAGGTCTCCTTCTCACTGTGGTCCTGTAAAAAATGATGACAGCAGTTAGTAACTTATCTCTGCTGGCACTGTCATTACTACTGGCATTGTCTCGAAGGTCTTTATGCATCCCTACAATACTTACATTCCTTTATAATCTTCAAGTACAGTTTTAGACTGCATCATCTGCCAAAATCAGGTTCTGAGGCTCCTTATGGATCTCCTCATATGAGCCCTACATATGAATGAGCCAGTTAACTCAAAGGTAAAGTGGTATCTTTTAAGAAGATTTAATGTGAGTGGAGATGCATCGCTATTTCTCACTGTCAGCCTGCAAAGAGCTTAGTGTTGGTATCAAGGATACAAATAAGATGCAAAGTGGTTTTCGTTGACAGCAAAAAGCTAAATCTGTGTGGCTCACGTTAAAAATGCAAAGCACATTTTAGAGTGCACCGAGTACTTTAAAAAAAAAAAAAAAAAAAAAAAAGGATCATTTTCCCAGGGCATGTGACACAAATTTAGTCTAGAATAATGCTATATGTCAGAGGCAGCCATGCTTTTCCAGCCGAATTTCAATGCTGTCTTTTCTTTCTTCCATCTCACCCTACCAGGGGCCATCCTTTGAAAACTACTTTTCTCTTACAGATTGCTGCTGCTACCTTGTCACACCCCTTCCTGCCTCCATCTGCCACTACCTCCTCATGGGCCATCACTTCTTGCCGACTTCAGCCGGGGAAAGAAAAAAAAAACCCAAAGTAGCTCTACTTTGCATCTTACCTCTAATAATGCCATTCCTCTTCAGACAGAAACAAGGAAACATGTACACTTAAAAGAGTGTCCCTAAATAAAACAAGTCAAACACAGTTCAGGATTACTCTCTCTGCATAGATGAAGGAGGGTGAAAAAGCATCATTTCCTTACGGTTCTCCTGTAGATCCCAGATGCCATGGTAGGGAACAAAAAAGCTTCTGCAATTTTCAATAGCCCTCTGTCACAGCTGGCACCTTGCCAGCCTGTGCCAGACACCGGCTGCTGAGCCCGCTGGGGACGCTGTGTTGGAGCAGAAAGGCCCAAGGAAACCGAAAATAAAGAAAGGGCCATCAGGGCTGGAGACAAGGAGCGAGATAGAGTCAGTACAGAAACAGACATTTAGGCCAATGGGCCAGGGGCAAAGTGGAGAAAGGGAAAAGAAGGTAAGGTCTGGAAGTACTGCTATGCACTTTGCTTTCTCCCAGCGCAGGCTCCCCAGCCCTTCAATGCATTTCCCATACCTCACTTTTAACTCCCTAAAGGGTTGTTCTGCAGCAGCCTTAGTGACTTCTTTTTGGGTTGCATTTCACTGACAAAATTCCTCAGTACTTTTCCTTCCTCCAAATCCCATTTTGCTTCTCAGTCTCTACTCTGTGGCAGTATCACAAGGGAGAAAACTTTGTCTTGCTCCTGAAAGTTTTTGGCGACTGAAAACATTGTACATGGAACTATGGAGGAGAGTAAAAAAAATCACCAGCCAAACACCAACTTTGTTAGAATTGTCTTTTCTCAAAATGCAGCAAGACATCTCCTGAAGAAAACTATGCCTCACACGCTTCACTTTATACACAAAACTATCAGTTCACTGGACTGCTGTCCAAATAGGGCTCTGAAAATGTGTTCTGAAAACACATATATTTCCTGGTAAACACAAGCAAACTTACACGGGAAGCAAGGGAATAATCCTAATACACTTTTATTACACCTTCTGATAAAAACTTCAAATTATTCAGACCAAAATTTATTTGCAAGTAACTAAAAAGGCATTCAGATTCAGAGTTTCAGCACAGTATGCTCTTACTCCCTTCTCTAAATTTTATCCCTGCTTATATATAGTCAGTCCCCTGCTGCTGTACATCCACACCAGGCTCACAGCCTCCTCCCTCCTCAGAGGGAGAACGCTGCCCTGGAACATCGCGTACTCCCAGAGGCATTACGATAATCTCATTTAAGGCACGGAACACTGTGGCCATGCTCTGCACCAGAAAAGAATTTCTGTAGCAAGGCAGAGGGAGCACCAGGCATTTTGTCACCCTGAAAAGGGAAAGCTGTCCTGTTCTGACAGCCGCTGCCTGCGGTCATCTCCTCCCTTCCCTTTTAAGTTGCTATGTGCGCGTAAACAGTGTCAAAAAATGTCCTTTCTCAGGTTTCTAACCAGAATTAGAGGCAGAGGTACAGCCATGCATCCTGTTCTCTCCATCCCAGCTGCCCATCTCCAGCAGAGAGGGGGGAATGCCCTGCTGGACAGGATCACCATGAGTAGGTAGGCTCAGTTTCCAAAGGTTTGCTTCTAAACAACTGGGCCATTTACCCCATCTCTTTGCTGAGGCAGTAGAACATGGGATATCACTTCTTACAGAGGCCCTAGCTTGCTTCTGCCACACAATAAATCAAACTGAACAAGAACTGAGACATCAAATTGTAAACTGAACCAGCTGAGCAGAGGCACCTTTTTGTACCCCTAACAAATCTCTGTGCTGGAAGCAGCTCAATAGACAGAGACAACGAAACTCTTACAACACAACACCAGAATCAAAACAACGCGCACAAGAAAAATATAAGAATTACAGCTTGACAATCATCCTTGTCTATTCCCATCACAAAATAGATCCAGAATGGCTACTATAGAACAAGGGTCAAATTGCAACAGAAGTATGAGGACACATGCTTCACCCTCAAGACTATTTTCTCATTAGTACATAGTATTTCAATTCCATTTAAGAACCTTGTTATGTGTTTTTATGGTACCTGATCATTTGAGTAATCTGGAATTAGTCTAAAACAACTTCCTCTGAAATACTGTTCAATGTCATGCTTTACCTCTTGATTAAATATTTTTCAGCAAAGAACTTGATGCATGGCATTATTGAGTATGCTGTACTAGAAATCTGGTTAAAATAATTAAGGGGTTTTTTTTATTATGTCACTTTCAGAAAACTTGAAAGGATCCCGAATTCAAAAATTAAAGTATTGCATGAGATTATCAAGTAGGCTTGCTCTTGTCCACCAAATGCAAAATAAAGCACCTGTCTAGAAACCATGTTTTTCTGGCTGTGCAACCCCAGGAAACTGCTCCTTCCCATTTCCCCCAGCCTGCTCACACTCCACAAGCAAGACACAGTTATTCCACAGTATTTTTCCTCTTCTTTTGTTCTGGATGTTATGCTTTGCTCTTTGAGGAGACACCTTTGCACCAGATCCTGGATGAACTAATTGTTTCCTGCTGGAAGGGATATGATAAATTTTTGCCCCAAGACTAGGCTGGCAGTGACTGAAAGAGGTGGCTCCTGAAGCCCAGCCTCTGACCCGCTGCTGGAGAACAGCGCTTGTCACTCACGGGCAGAAGTCAGGAGAAACAAAGGGCTGTTTGTACAGCATCTCCCATCAGCCCTCCCTCCCTCTTCTCATCCCCGCTAGCTCTAGCTCTCCCTGGGTACATCTAAAAAGATACAGCTGCCAAGAAAGTGGAAGGGAGCGAACCAGAAGATAAAGGTACGTTTTGCTCCTGAAATTATCCTTGTCTACTTGTTCTGCTCCTAGTTACAGAGTACAGAAGTAGAAATACATATATAGGAAGATGCAGAAGAAGATTTGGGAGAAGCTGTTACATTGCAGGCAAGAGGTACCATTCAAGACAGTTGCATGGCTGTGATCCAGTTCAAAATAATTCTTTTACTATCTTGCTTTTCTTCGAAGTTTGATACTACATATTAAAATCTGAAGTCACTAAACATACTATATTGCCTTCCAGTACTCAATATAATCTGGAGAGAGGTGTCTTCACAATGAACTGCTGTCTTAAAGAAGACTATATGGGGTTTTATAAGAACTCAGTTTCTGGAAAGAATCATGGCATTGATGATAATTACAAAGCAGTAATTCACTGAATTCATCCTCAGTGGAATAGCTGCTGTCCTTACAGTGCACCAACTGTTCAAGCAAAATAGATTTAAGAAATTTTTTTTAATGGAAAAAATTCTTCACAATATTATCAGTTATGCAGCTCTTGTGTAATGATTTTTTAGTAATGCACTAATAAACCTAACTACCAAGCACTATCACACTTAAATACTAAATACTCAATACTCGGCATCTTACAGGTGTTTGTGAAAGGCAAACTTGACAAATAAATAAACACTAAAATACATTTCATTTTGAATAAGTGTAACAATTTTAATATATATTTGCTTTTTAAGTGCAACTTGTTAACCTGGCACATGCCACTGGACAGACTGGAAAAGAACATACACCAAAAGTGTACTGATTCATGTATTTCTTGTTTTCAATATTAGGCAACTAGAAATATTGCCTACTTAAGGGGAAAAGAAGGGTATATTTAATGAAGGATTGATATGTTTAATGGTTGATAGACCAATCTGTAAGTATTTCTATTTTCCCAACCACACAGGATCTCTAGAAGTCCCAAAATACACATTTTGTGCCATTTCTCAGTTTTCCCTGTTTCCAACACCTGAGCTCCTACTGACAGTGTGTGATGTTTAAAGGTCATCGCTTCTCATGAACTATTACCCTGTCGTTCTTGGACAAGGAGGCTGAGACTTGGGGTTTTCTCTTCGGTCTTTTCTGATTACCTCCGCATCTAGAGGATCCAAAGACTAGATGGTGCCAAATTGCCTGGCAAGACAATTCAAACACTCTCAGCTGAACAAGCAGGGACAGCACTAATTCCTGACTCATCATGCATACTCCCAAACGAACCATTTTCCTTTAGGAAAAGCTCTAAACTATTTCAAAGCACTTGTATTCCCAGACACATTTGGTCTCAAACCTTACTTACACCATGTCAAAGTAATCAAAATAATTAACTGAAAAGAACTTACGAAAATGCAAGCAGCTAATTTCTGGTATTTTAGATGGCCTTACTCCTGCTAGAATTTGAAATTATACAATATTGATAGAGCAAGCTGGTGAGACTTAGCATCCCTGGCATTGCTATCTTTTCATAAGGCTTTTATAAATTAAAGAACTGTAAGAGGATGCTTGCAGGCAATGAATCTTTGAGCCATGTTAGTGACTGGATTTAAGTACTGCATTTTCCTGACTTGTTTTATGAGAAAAGACTATCTTCTGTGCCATGCAAAAGCAGACAATGCCCTTGACACTCATTTTGAAATAAATACGCACATACTAGCTCTGTTCTTTACCTAGGCAATCAGTGACATTCCAGCATCTGTTCAACTGCACTCAGGAAAAGAAGTTGCAGCAGTTTGTCAGACAGAGATGCTGCATCTGAAAGGTCTGCTGACTTTACCAGCATCGATCCTGTGCAGGGAGCTGATGAAACACTTCTGCTCCCTGGTAATCTTTCACCTGCAAATAGGGATTCTTCTCCCCTAGGAAAGAAATACCCTTTGGAAGAAAGGTCTTTTGACTAAAAGTTGCTGTTTGGTTATGATCTGCAAAAAAACCCTCCAGCATGAATATTTAAGCAGACACAAAATTATAATATTTTTTCTGAATAATAATAATGTTTATTGTTGGTAAGAGGCATAATTGGTCAGAGAAGCTGTCTATCCATAGCTCTCCATCACGCTGACTTTGCTAATACTGATTTTGAATTCAAAGCCACCCATAGAAACCCTCCTGATGATGCACTACAGCAATATCCTATTATTTTTCAAGGCAAGTAGTGAGTTAAAGAATCACCTTAAAAATTGTAGCTAGTCATTTTTGAATCTAGCAATTTGACAGTGTATAGACAATGTGCCTATTTTCAGGACAAAGTGAATTCCTACAAATTTCGAGGAGATAGGCAGCTGGGAACAGATTCAAATGAGCATTTCAATTGAACTCCAGATAGGGAAAGATCACCTGAATCATTAGAAATAAAAAAGTACACAGGAGCAAGGTATCATGAATGCCTCATCCTCAGTAGAAGAACACAGAATAATCCAGTCACAGGAAACAAAGGCATAAACCCCCTGCTTCCTAATTTTCTCTTTCAAGGAAATTTTCTTCCATTAAATACTTAAATAATTAAGCTCAACTATATGAACAGAAGACTAAATTGTACTCCCTGACATTGGCATTTATCTGGGTATAGTATAAACAGACTTTTTCTCTTTAAGCATTAGACTCCTCTGAGCAGAACCCTCATAACTATAGTGTTTATACTCCTACAAAATAAAACCATAAATATAATAATACAGATCCTTCACTCAAGTCTAAAAAACACCAGGCAAGGTTAGAACAATGTTTACTTTATTTGAGTAGTTTTGAGGTCTAAAACTAATAAAGACAATATGTTATTCAATACTGCACTCTGAGGTAATTAAAAATAGATACCCAAGGCTCTATTACTAGTAGTTTACAGGAGTCTTCTACTCAAAAGTTCCCATACAAGTTCATGGAAAGTAAAAGGAATTATTTAATGAATTCTGCTTCTACAACAGAAGCCAAAAAACCACAGAAGAGCTTATTCTCACTTCACTCATGTTCTTTAATATATTGGCCACTTTTTAATATTTTATTTGGCTACCGGTGTTCAAAGAACCACAAGTTTAAATATAAAAATAAATAACCAAAAAGCTTTGAGGTGTTGTATTTTATCCCTAATATGAATCTAAATTTCCAGATTTTCTTACATGGCATATTATTCATCGGCTGAAGAAATGGAAGATAAGCAGGACAGCTGTGGTGGCAAGAAAACTACCTGAGAAAAATGACTAAAAATACTGTAGATTCATATCTTTAAAAGTTTACTGTTTGTTTTCCAAAGGTGATCTCAAGATTTTTATGAAGCGACCCATATTATAGTCACATCTATAACTGGCATACCTAATTTTTTCCTTATCTAGATAATAGCTCTGCCATCTTAACTTCACCTTTGATAGTCTTTGATTAGACATTGCCTTACACCTTGTTATTTTCGGGTTAGAATAGAGCATTCTAATCTGCAGCCCCACAAGGAAGACAAGGGCTGGCCCGTAACATTGTGTCAGGGCATCAATTCCAAAGTACCAACAGGATGAAGGACAGCAAAGTCTTCCGTAAGTCTTACACAAGAAAAATAATGAGCACACAGGGAGAGTGCTGGGCAGAGCTGGTCATTCTTTAGGTTCATTTTCAGAGCAGAATCCCCATTTAAATTCAGTTAAGATAACAGATTCATTTTGTTTGAGCATGAGGAAAGGTAAAAAAACCCCTCTCTTTCCTAATACCAATAAAAGCTGAGTTGAAACGTTGTTCAAAAGGCTAATTTGAAAGAGTTCAAGGATCCAAGGCTTTGTGGCATGGTCAGACTGTGCAAAGCAGCACAGAACAGCAGAGCTCATGTGAAACAAATCGATGGAAAGCCTAGTGGACAGCAGGAGAGTTTTGCAAGGGATAATTTATCCCACCTTTTGAAAAGGCAATTAAACCATAATGACCACCAGTAGCAAGACTCAACTAAGCAGTCTGCAGTACTAAAAAAAGAACAATAAAGAAGATTCTCCATAATGCTGCATCGTAGCAGCGCCCAGGACAGCAGCACTTGGCAGCACTGCGGACAGCTTCGGCTTCCTCAGCTGCTTGACGTCTCAGTTTCTCACACAGCCCGTGACACAGGATTCAATCAGCAAGCAGTTTTTCCACAATCTTGATGGGGAAGCATACTATTTATTTTACGTGAGTGACTCTTGTTTTGACAGGCAAAGTGGCCAGGAAGACAAGGACACACACCCAGACATTTTCTCCTGGTTTGCTAGCAATCGATACAATCACTTACACCATGGAGAAAACACAGCCAGCTCAAAGCAATTTTCTCAAGGTGAGAGGCCAAAGAAGGAACAAAATTGCCAGCATCAGAAGCCTCAATTCCCAATGAAAGGATTCCCAAGGTTGTACAGAAAGTAATGAATATCAATTCTGCTGCAATATTATTTACCTCCTAGGAGGAAACACTCTCCAGCACTCAGGCTCAAATATCCAAAACTTCACAGGAAAGAAAAATGCAAGGCAGAAAGCAAAGCAGGGAAAGAGGTGTGTTCAGCAGCAATACCTGTGTCACGTACCCCATTTCTCTTTAGGGCCCTGCTGTGTGAAGCCTGGCACAAACGAAGATGGTCTTGGTGCTGCTGCTGCTGCTGAGCACTCTCCTGGGTACCCCCGCGGTGCCTTCCCAGCGCCCCTCTTGTTACAAGAGGGCCCTCAAGGACCACAACTGTCACACTATCCCCGAAGGCAAGGAGAACCTCCGACACGTCGATGATGGTCTGCAAGACCACTTTTGGGAAGGGAAGGGCTGTGAGGTGATCTGTTACTGCAACCTGAATGAACTGCTCTGCTGCCCAAAGTAAGACCACACTCATTTCATGTAAACTTGCATAGTTCTTCACAACTTCCCATTATATTTCCATCATTCTACAGTTTCCACACATGTAATAAGCTATCCTTTTAAAGAAATTTGTCACTTCAGATGGTTTGAAATGATACTGAGATATAGCCAGTTCTCTGTTACTGTCAGTTTTGAGGATTTGTTTTCCAGGGGCTCACCTAGGACTTGCTTAGAGTATTTTGTAAACCTCCCTGTCCTAATTAACAGGGACTTCAGCATTTGAATCACCCAACTTTTGACCCTGTTCGATCCAAACTAAGAATAACTACATCAAACCCTTATTCACAGTATTTTGCAATGAAGATGTTTTCAGGACCACAAAAAAACCTATTTGATTCCTGTTCCATGGAAGAGATCTGTATTGCTATTCTAAAGTGCGTGTACATGTGTCAGTTGAACAAATAATTCTGTAAAGATAGCTGTTAAAAGCAGAAAAGCAAAGGAGGGGCATAGAGGTTCACAAATACTTGTAGAAGGGAAGGCAAAGATCTTGCCCAAGAACATCAACACTTCCCTGGTTTGCTCGCACTGCTGACGAAGCTGAACAGTGAAGTTCTCACTGAACATGGGGTTTGTGTTGTTGTTATATAGAAAGAATACAACTGAGTAAATAAACACCATCAGCCCATACTGGGGTTAAGTATTAAAATGTAGTAAGAGGTATTATTTCATTGAGCTTTTCAGCAACATCTTTTCTTCAGTAAATTTGGATTTGAAATATCAAGAGTTCAAAACTTACTAATACTTCAGAGGCACCAAAATGTGACGGCATTATATAGGCAAGCAAAACTGATTTTTTTATATGTGCTCCTCTTAGCACGCATTTCTCAAGTCCCCTAAAATCCAATAAAGGCAACTTTTCAGCAGTCCTGTAGAGGACTCAAGTTGAACCAAGTGGGAAAGATTTCTAAAGCTAAAAATCCCACATTCAAACTGAGAACAGGGTTTAAGTAAGCTTTTAATCTTCCACTTTCCCTAAAACCAGATATGGTGTCCTCACCCTGAAGCACACTTTGGGTCTCTAGCTTCAATCTTTGAGCTTTGAGCAGCATAATAAAGTTTGATACAAATATGGAGGAAAGTACTCCTTCCACCATCCTGAGGTACACAAGAGCTGCTTCGCACCTGTGCTCTCGGGACAGACTGCACTAAAACAGTAGGTGTGCACATGCCAAAGTCCTTTATTTTGATGATATAATCTCTTTGTTAAGTTTATTTTCTCAAAGTTAAAATACCAGGGTGGAGTTCCGCAACCCAGTCAGCCAATGAAAGTTTTGTCATTGCTCCCACAGCAGGCCAGCAGAGGTAGAAACGCAGTATCTTCATCCAGACCTGCAGTTGCATTTGCATTGCTGGAAGGACATCCCACACACACAGAAATCCCACATATATCACAATATACGCTAAAAAATATTCACAGCAGGACATGCATGTCATGTTAAAGCTCTAATAAACCAATGACCTAATTGTTTAAACATGTGATCCTATCTTTCAGGGATATTTTCTTTGGACCAAAGGTATCTTTTGTGATCCCCTGCAACAGTCAATGATTCAAGTCTGCAAGTGAAGATAACAGACATCATTCTACGATCATGTAATAATGTTTTCAAGGGGAAAAACAAAACCACCACCAACAAAAAAAACTTCCTTTCTAACCACAAGTCACTGCCTCACTTTGCACTGTAGATCCTTTCTATACCTTTATGGAATGTCAAATATGTAAGAAGTTCTCTTCTCAAATCTGGTAACTGACCTTATTTCCATAAAGCCATTTCCACGATTTAACAGACTGTACAAGCTCGTAATGTATCCTAATACGCATCTCCAAGCAAAAAGCGTAACTCTTCTTACTCAGCACTATATCCTTAACTAGTTTGGACAAAGAAACTTCAAGCCTAAGCCTTCATGTTGTTAGGAACATGAGTCTCAGAGCAACTTATGGCAGTACAGCTTCCTATTCCATTACTGCCATCACCTTTTTAATGCCATTTTAAGCCAAAGCCACTCACTCCCCAGCACTTCTGTGGAGAGGCTCCCATGTTCTATTTAGGCACCTTAAAATACATGCACATATAAAAGGCATGTATTTCCATATCTGAAAGTATTTCACTGGAATTGAAAAAAAAGGTAAAAGCTGACATTAACAGTACTAAAGCACACTCAGGTCTTACGTCTAACTGGTCACCTGCCTTGACTATGCAATCTCTTAACCTTTAATTTGCTTAATCCTAGCATTGAACACTTAAAAATATCAGAACAGCAGATTTTTTAATCAAGCTTTGTTTGAAATACAGTATCCCAAAATTAAGTTAAAATGCTAGCTTTTTACACTTAGGTTAGCCCTGTAAGGCAATAGCTACAGAAGAGAAAACACAGAGATAATCATCTTAATATTTAAGAGGTATTGTCATCTAGGAAATAGATACAAAGAGACATAAATTTCTGACCATTTTTCTTTTATACTGCAATCTGTATTGGCAGGTGTTGAGAGGTGACCACATCATTTTAAGCAGTCACCTGAACAAGCCAGGCTTACAGGCAGCAAGCCTGACTTGGTGCCTTACATATATGAACTCTTTAGTTATCAAGTCAGTCATATGGAAAGTGTGCAGTACTAAAGGAACTGTGCAGTCTTCTCTACTCAAAAAGTGCACTGTTCACCTAATAATCTTACACATTAGCCCAAACTGCTACCACCAGTTTTTACCAGGCTTACTTCATGAGTCAGTGTGAAGTATCACCCTGACTGTATTTCTTCCTGTTAGTAAACCAGGGCTGGATACTGGGTGAAGGGGTGATTATACATAGCTAATAATAAATGTTCTAAGTAAATCTGCATGTACTGTTCTTGCCCTACGGACTGTTAAACAGTTTGTGTCACCAGGCTTTTTAAGCCTCGTTAGTGTAATTTTTCAAGCAGATTAATTTGGGCTTCCTACCAAACAATCGATAGTAAAATAAACCCCATAAATCTGGCAACCCAGTGAAAATATCCAAAGTCAGTGCTCTGCAAAAAAACCTTATAGTCCTCTACAAGATTCTAGGGTATGTTAACTTCTGTCACTTGTGCCATCTAGTTTCTACAAAAATCGTGCTGCATATGCCTGGCATTCACAGCTTTGCAAAGCAGCAGTAGCAAGAAAATTTAAGGCAGATACAAAGCTGGGCACTAAAGTTGGTGGCTTTCAGTTACTTTTCTTCCATGACTTCTGGAAAATCTGCAATCCACTGGAGCAAAACTTTTGCCGCTTTCCAAAGGCAGCAAGATAGCGTCACTTAAGCTACTGCTTTACGACTGACTTTCCATACAAACTTGCTTTTGTTTCTCTCCCAGCTCTCCTTCCTTCACACAGCTTCTTCTACAGGTCTTGCCAGGCCTAGGTGAGAACATTCAACCCTGTCATGCACTCAGAGAAAAAGTCTTTATCCTTTGGCTGTCCTATCCATGACTAGGTTCCCTGGCTTTTTATGCAACTGACACTTTGAAGGTAAGAAGCTGAATGTGTGCAAAAGACATTTAGCAAACAAATTTACAGTCCCTGTAATGAAATGGGCATGAAAACCTATCTTCAAAGGAGCACCAATTTTAGCTGTCACTAGCTAGATATCACTGTCTTGAACTTAGGCCAGCACTGCAGAACTGTACTGTGGAAATATATAAAGCAGTACAAGTGAAAGAAATCATACCACTGAGAGATACTGGGAAGGCAGCCAGTTTGAGGTTAGGGTTTATCATCATTCAGTTCCATGCAAGTGTCACAGGTCAAAAAAATCAAAGTGAAGCATCTTAGTTGTAGTGATGCCAGCAGAGTAGTAATTTTCAAAAAAACCTCGAAAGATTAACATCAAGCAGATTAGATCACGGACATACTGCTTTCTCATTTCTCCCAAATCAAGAAAAAGCTTATAAATATCTGATAAGGCTAGGAGTCGCAATGAATGCTAATGGAACAAGCTGAAGCCATGTCCTCCTCAGCTTTAAGATGAAAACTATTTTCCTGCAGCTTTTTCTTCATCTTATGTGCACAGCTTTAAGCAGAAAGAAATTATATTCCATACACCACACATTTAGACTGGCACAACAGTTGACAATACAAGAAGTCATTCATAATACCATCTTCAACATCAGAATTTTCTAAGACAATTCATTAAAAGCCTAAGTATTGCTGGATATTATTCTCATATCTTACTGTAAATTTTGGGTTTATTGAGAGGGGGTTGTTCCTTTTAAACAGGCTTGAGGTAATGCATGCAATGAAAAAGAAGCAGTGTGCCTCTTAGAAGAGACTGTATTGACCCCACACAGACTCAACTCTCATTCTCCAATTAAGTTCTTAGCAGCAGTCCATGCAGACAAATGGAGAAGTCAGCAGGTAAAGGATTTCTTACTGAGTCGAAGGATTTCTCAGCACAGTAAGCTGCAGCAGTCTCTTCACCTGTACTTACAGCTTTGAAATTCAAGAGCTGCATTTTTTTCATTTTAATATAGGAGCAGGAAGGCCTCAGTGCTTGAAGCATGTATCTCAGCAATGACAAAATGAATACACAAATCAGAAAATCCTCCAATTCTTGTCTTCAAAGGGGAAAAAAAAAGGTGTTATTCAGCCATTTCTGCCCAGCTAAGAACAGAACTGACACTTAAAACCTGGTATTGACCTTAGGAAAAAGAACCTATTGCCAAGTC
This sequence comes from Callaeas wilsoni, assembly GCA_013398955.1. NCBI lineage: Eukaryota > Metazoa > Chordata > Aves > Passeriformes > Callaeidae > Callaeas > Callaeas wilsoni. The sequence continues at coordinate 49,477 of VWPU01019777.1, forward strand.
TGCTACAGCTTTTTTTTTTAAAAGGCATTGCATCATGAGCACTTGAGGTACATTTGTAAATATATCCTTGGCACATTTTAATTGAAAAATATTTTAATATTATTACATAGTTCATCAAAGCTTATGTATTAGGTACAAGTATCATAGAATAAGCTGAGTTGGATGGGACCCATCAGGATCATAGAGCCCAACTCATCAAAATTACAGACACACCCATTTGACCAACAATATCAGTGATATTTATTTAAAATACTTTTGATGAGGAAATTTGTTTCGTAAGAGATGGTTTTCAAACAAATCAGCAAGGTTATGAAAAATAAAACAGACAAACTCTCTCAGGAGAAAAAATTACAAAGAAAAGCTTTTGCATTTGCATATCAACAAAACCTCAGTCTCTTGATTTGCAGCCTGAGTCTCAGTCCCATCCTCTTCAGCCTAATGAACCCCACTATCCATCTTTAGATCTGGTTTGTTCTTGTCATTCTTCACCGAGTAGATGAAATACGTTAAGGTGTCCTTTTCATTCACTGGAATTGTCCTAAAATGGCAGCCAATTATCTATAAAGGAAGAATGCAAGGAAATTAAATAATCACTTACATGCAAAAACTGAAGATTCAAATTTAAATGTACTAAATAAAGTTTAAAAGACTGATTAAGAAGCTTATAAAAAAAGGAAATGTTGCCTCTCTTCAGAAGTTTTTTGTAGTCATAGAAAAGGTAAACAGGAACCATTTTACTGGTAACTGTGAAGTAAATGTAGCAGATGTACCCCTAACTGCCAAAGTAAAAAGTTGAGAAATTTTTCAGGAAAAAAACCCCTCAAAGCTATCAGAGCAGTCATGGGCCTATCACTACATCTGTGTAGTTAAAGCTTGAATGTAACAGGTAATGACTAGAGAATATGAACAGTGACAGCACAGTTATGAGAGGGTACTACTCTCCACTCAGCTTGTGAGGTGGTGTCTGCATCAAATCACACACAGAAACATCTAATACAAAACAAGACTATCAGAGAATCATTACTGAACACTCAGCTCTTCAAAACAGAGCTATCAATGAAAATTCACCATGCTGTAACCATTGAAACACGGCAATCTGTAAGCAGTTCTTAAATCACTTGTCATTTCAGAAGTCTTCCCCTTCATTAAAATGAACACGAGCTATAAAAGAAAGCTGCAAAATATTGTAACTGAGTCTATTCTCTGGCTTTTTGCCAGATTGGTGAATTAAAATTACGAAGTGAAAAACATGAGATTGCTCATTTAAGCACCACAGGATATAAGAATAAATGTTTAACCTAACTGAAAAGTTAGGAAGCTTCCTAAACTCTACCCCCAAAAACATTCACAGAGAAGCAGTTTGACAAAGTCATGTGAAGTGGACTTTCAGTAACAGCTAGAGCACTGTCTGTGGTATGTTAGGACAGATTGCAAGGAATCAAATGTATTGTATACTAAGGACGCTCTGTGGTTATGGCTTACAAATACCTGCAGGTCAGCCAAATCAAGCATGGGGCAGAAGCAGCTTTGCCCACGCACACCATGCAGCACAGGAATAACCTAGCAAAGTATCATATGAGATGTACCTAAAGCAGACCCTTAGAAACACCAGCTTTGCAGAACAAAAACTGCTTGTGCTTTTTCAAATCACTGTCCTGCTAATTCAAGAGCTAACCTACATACAAGAAAATGGAAGACTGATTTTGCATTCTTACACTTAGCGGCAGCAGGACTAGTCTTTAACAGTTCAGCCTTGAGATCACCCATACCTTTAAGAGCCTTGCTTTTAATCCATACAGATTAAGCAGAGATGAAAACAGTGTCTGCACTTAAATACAGCTGAATGTATCACTGCACAAAAGTGAAAAATCAGAAGCTATACCTTCCTGTTAAGATCACCAGCTCTTCCACTTATTTACATCAATATGCTGTGACTGCACCTTTGCAGCACAAAAGAACTCCTTTAAAATTGCACTCGTGAAGCAAAGATGCTAACACAGCTGTACTGACATAGAGCTTCAGCACTTAGAAACAGTAATAAGAAAAACCCTAATTCCATAAAATACCAGTTTTCTGACAGCAGATTCCAGGGGTTTTAACAGAATTAACTATCAATAGAAGCATGTTTTTTCAGGTTCCTGTACTTTACATATACAGAAACCTATGGTTGCAGTAACCAGCTTTTTAAAGCGAAGTCTGAACCTTACCATAACTTCACTAACACCTCCCAGTTTCTACTTCTTTTCAGCAGGGCATTTCAGGAGAAGCTGCGATCGATGCACAGACAGAATAAATCCATGATTCTATGATATTTGGGGGCATGCACATCATCTTACTGTTCCAGCTCAACGCTGTGTTTTCAAGCAGCACACACTCCTTCTGGAAGTTAAGAGCCCCTCCTCTGGAAAGAGCTTTTAGTTTTGATTTACTTGGCTCAGGAGCTGTGGCCAATGAAGGAAGCTAGATAAGCAGCTCCCTTTTGTTCTCCTAAAATCCAGATTATATAGGCACTTTATGCAAGGATCACAGTGTATAGAAAACCACATGCCCTAGCAAGTTGCATTTTCTATTATGAGAAACACTCATACATACTTCAACAAGCTGTGCTTTGTTAAGTCCCGGTCTGGTCTGTAGCTTGAAGTGTCTTTTGTACCTTCGAAGTGTGTTTACTTGTAACTGATATAAATCAACCTAGAAGAAAAGAGGGGGAAGGGGAAGAAAACAATCTAATATAACTGAAAGAGATTCAGTCATTAATAGCTCGCCCCGCAAAAACATTTTGGAATCTCACAGATAGGCAAGTGTAAACAGTCAGCTCAGCAGATGTCATTTTGACAAAAAACAAACTCCACCCTGCACCTTCCAGCAGAAAGGAAAATAGCTCAACTCAGTTAAGAGCGTTTTGTTGTTAACCAGCATGGCTCTACCTCCCTTTAGCTGTTGACAATATTTAGAACTCATTAATGTACTTTCATCAGTTCTGGGTTTTTTGTTTGCTTCCCAGTTCCAGCACGATCACACAAAGTCCAGTAGCAACTTTTATATAACATCTATGAAGATGCTGATTCAAAGGAGGCCCCTATATGCAAGACACAGCACATCTGCACCATGAAAGAGCATATATTAGAATCAGGACAAAGTCTAGAGCACAAGTGTTCTTGGCTTGAGGTAAGAAAACAACTGCTCTTGCTCTCCAAATGTATCCTTGCTACACAATCGAAATGCAGGAGTTATGTGCATGGGCATTAATGTCCAGAACTCTTTCTCAGTGTGAGTCAACAGTTCAGAGAATTACACAAAGTCCTCTAAGGCATACAAATACACAGCTTTAATCCAGTACTCCGTCAGTTTTGCATCCTATGCACTCTGATCAGTCACTTCTCCCAGCAACAGCTTACCCTCCCATCCTCCCTGACAACCTAAGAGAGCTTAATCAGATGACTGAGTGGGAGAGCAAGCTCAGAAAGCAGGCTGAATGAGAAATTCTACTAGGTCAGCTGCAATTACAATAGTATTCTCCAAACTCACCGCATAAAAGATTGATGAAGGCACTCACTTTTGCTTTAAATTCATTTAAGAGCCTCACTGCAGAATACTTAAACCAGCAGTGCTACTACATACTTGGGCAACCCAGCCAGATTTGAGGTGAGGCCAACCTTGCACGATAAAGGATGGTATCCTTTGGTGTTTCTAAAGTTTACATGGCATTAAATTCCATTTCCCAAATCACAGTGGGGAACCCACCCTCGGACCATCATGTAAAGGAGGAGCAGTAGCTTTTCACCTAGCCCCAGAAGCTACCAGTTCTGCAGGAGTTTCTTTTCCTCCTGTAGGAATCACTTCCAACCAGTAAAGATGGTCATGACTGAGAGGAAAACAGGAGAGCCTTACAAGTCTTCAGAAGAATGATACTTTTTTCCTTCACAAACTGGATAATAATTGAAAATAAAGGTGGTCAAGGGCAAACAGGTATCTAAGGCATACAGTAATTACAAAGAATGAACATACTGCCCTTGTCCAAACAGTCAGCTGACACTTCTCAAAAACAGTTCCCAGTTTTCTTTTTTGTAACAGTACTGTTAAGAAAAAGAAGGTTGTTTTCTTGTTCTGGAGATATCCATCAGTTTTGACACGTTTTATAATTCCAGCATGAGAAAACAGAACAGGCTTCCAGGAGAGCTGCAATTACACAGCATCAGAGAGCTACCTGAAGTCACACACAGCACTAGCTTCAGACAGAACTTTCCAAGAAACAATCCCAGATATTTAACAGACAGACACCACCACTGAGCACCAAACTACCTTCAATCTCCTAAAATTCTCTTAGCCAGAGCCTTCAGACTGGAGCCTCGTGCCTAAAGGCACAGATTCCGGTACAAAGTTTCCTCACCTGCATTGCTGTTATCTGCAGATGCTGACCATAAGAATGCCATTAAATTAACACTTACAGAGCAATTTCCGAAGAATATTTTAACGATCCCTCTCAGAAGGGACCATGTAGGCATGCCAGCCTCTGCTCAAAATTAACACACTGAGGAGCACCTGCTAAGCAATGCTGTAGCAGAAATAACCCAGAGCACGTGCAAGGAAAAGAGAGCCTTATGTTCAAGACCGACCCATTAGACTATGAAAAAAGTTGAACGCTTTAGTTCCCTTATTTTAATGGGTGAGATTTCACTGGTGTGCAGTGGGGAAAACAGGTTGAAAAGACACTGTATTTCTCTACGCCACTACTTCATAGCATAGCTCCCCAAATGGCTCTTCCTCCCACAGTGGGGCAGAAACAAAGCTACCATCATTAAACTTTCAGCGTTTAATGTGACTAAGGCAATGGAGTAATTGCCAAGAGCCACCTGCAATGCATTTAGCACAAAAGAAAGGTTTGGAGCAACACTACAGAGAAGCATTTATATCCCAAGCACTGTGTGCAATTCCCTTCAGGTTGCCCGCTCCTGCAAAAGATTAGAGTTCGATGGTACGTGGCAAAGCACTAAGGAGGAGAAAGCTGAAAACAGCAGATTTCTGAGAGAACCGTCAGACACTTAACAAAATAGATTCTTGTTCATTCTACTCTGCACCATTTAATCACAAAACATGCCACAAAACTCAGTTAAATTCTGTTATATTAAGAACAGTGTGAATCAAGAATCTTCCCTTTGCCACATGTAAGGAAAGCTGTAAAAGTGTGAGAGTGGTATTGGTGCAGACTCAGTGTCATTAAGCTTAACACAGCCACTCGAAAAAAAAAAAGCAACTGTTTAGCTACCTCTGGAGTGTCGATGTCTTGCACTGGTGAGTCACCATCATCATCACTGCCTTTCCTCTTTCTTCTGTTTCTCACACTCTGAATTAAATTTTTGTGGAAGTCACAAATGTACAGATGTCTTGCCTAGAAGAACAAAACGGCGTCTTTCAATCAAATCCACGTAGTGTATCTCCCAGACTAAAGTGCAAGTAGACAGACAACCCTTCAGCACTTACAGCCACATTAACTGAGTTGAGGAAGCTTTTCTACTGGCTTCTAAATGGAGCGTGTGCTGCGCTGCAGATCCCTGCCACCGGCTGGGCCCCGAGCTCGCTGAAATGCTGCAATCGGCCGATGCAGCAGTGCCAGGCTGCGGAGCCACGCGAGCACAGCCCTCCCTCCCTCCGGCCGCGCATCGCACCGCGGGGGCCGGGCAGCACGCAAACAAAAAACAAGCTTTCAGTTGTTCTCTGCAGGGCTAAGAGACGGCTCTCATTTCTCCAGCTATACCCTCCCCTCCTTGTTTTACTTCCGCTACCCGGCGTGGTCACGCAACACACTTATTTTTACTTTCTTTCTTTTTCACAAGTTTCCCTTTCGTGGGGATCTGCACGCTTTGGGAGATCTCGGCGCGTACCAGCCCGCAATGCCCACGTCCGCGTGCTTTAAGGGCAATGAGAGCAGGGGCAGCGTTAGTGACCGGCCTGCAGAGCCGGGCCGGGGTCCCTCGGGGCGCACACAGCCCCGGCCCGGGGCGCTCCGCCGGCAGCCGCACGCTGCGGCTCGCTTTGCCCTCCCGCGGCACCCGGCGAGGGCGGGCGCTCTCCCAGCTCCCGGGCATCCCAACCCGCTGGAAGGCGGCTGTCCCCCGCGCCCAGGGGTCCGCCCGCCCTGCCGAGCCGAACCGCGTTGCACGGGGCCCGATGGCTGCCGAGCGGAAGATAAAGCGGCACGGGAGACGTGCGGCGCTGCAACACGAGGCGGGGCAGCGAGCGCGGCCCTCACCAGCAACACAGACAAACTAGCGCGCCGGGAGCCATGCAGGCTCCGCTCCGGCGAGCGGCGGCGCTTCCCGGCCACGCTTATCCCCGCTCCGGCTGCAGGGGAGCACACGAGGCCGATGCCCCGGCTCCTGGGGCTAGAGGGGACCCCAGGAGCAGGCAGGAGACGCGGGCGCTGCCCCCCGCCCGGAGAGAGAGGACTTTCAGGCGGTGCTCGTGCCGCGCCAGCTAAACTCGGCCATGCTACGGAAAAGAGGCGTGGGAAGGGGGAACGAACACTTCCCCGCCGCCAAACACCTCTCCTCCCCTACTAAACTTGATTAAAAGTCCCTCAACCAACTAAGACACAGATGCAGCGACCTACCGGCCGCTTTTGTCCGCCCGCCCCCCCGGCTGCCCCGGCGCGTCCTCCCCTCGCGGACTTACGCTCTTGTCCAGCTCGATCTTCACCTTCTTCTGTGAAATGCTCTTCTGGATCCGCTTGCTGAAGCTGGCGTTGCCGGCGGCGCGGCCGCACCGCTCCCCCTCCTCCCGCAGGCAGCACAGCTGCCCGGCCCCGGGGCCGCCCGCGCACCCGCCGCCCGCCGAGCCCGCGGCG
>VWPU01019780.1:0-37696 GCA_013398955.1 Callaeas wilsoni
CGGGGCGGGCGGGGGGCGGCGGCACAACGCGGACCATCGGCCGCCGCGGGGCCTCCACCGAGCCCGCTACGGTGGCCGCGAGTGGGGGGGGGAACTGGGAGGGCGGGGCCAGTGACGTCACCCCGCGGCCATGGCGGCAGGGAGGGGGCGGATCAGGGAATCTCAGAGTGAGATGGTTCCACTAATTACGATCCCTAGTTTAGAAAGAGTGGAAGCAATTCTCGGTTAGGTCCTACAGCTGCAGAGCTCTTCACTTAGGCGTGAGTTTCTCATCTCAGCAAGTTTAACAAGCAGAGTTTAAAGCACATGGCAATTCCCAAACCATGAAATGGCATTTCCCAGGAAATTAGTCAATTTAAAATTGAGCTGTAAAATCAAAGCCCCTTTACTGCTCCCCATTAGTTAAATATTACAGGTGAGAAAGCAGCAGCTGGCACAGATACAGCACAAGCACTGCCCCAGTTAAAGGAAGGCTAATGGGAGTAACAGAATCACACAATCATTTGGGTTGGAAAAGACCTCCAAGATCACCCAGTCCAACCTGTGACCCCCCACCTTGTCAAACAGCCCAGAACACTTGAGTGCCACATCCAGTCGTTCCTTGGACACCTCCAGGGATGATGGAGACTCCACCACTTTCCTGTACAGCCCTTTCAGTGTCCGACAGCCCTTTCCATGAAATTTCCCAATCTGGGAAATTAGCAGTTCAAAAGGTTTTTGCAATGGGGAGAATCAAAAGGTTTTCTACCAGATAACTGGAATTATTAGATCTGTGCCGTGGTCGATGATTGTTTTTTATCAAGCAAACTAACTTTAAATCTCTTTTAAAAAGAGTTAAGAGGGATCATCCAGTGAATGAGAACAGGAAGAGAGAGTTCTGACATCACAATAAACCAACAGCCCAGCTAACAGAGCGTTCATCAGCTGCCTGTGGCCAATCTCAAATACTTGGGAGAAGAGTAACATCTCTGAGTGTTGCACAAGAGAAGAAATCCTTTCCTAACCTTGTTAGTGATCACACTGTGCCCTCCCTGCCACTGTCTGCATCAAATATTAGGTGCGGGACATAATTATTGTTAAATTAACTTTAATCTCTTTCATTATAATATGCAAAAAATGTTCAAAAATGCTTTTTTTTTTTTTTTTAAATTTATTCACAGGCAACTTGCTGACATGAAATACCATTTTGAAGGAGAGGAGTTAGGTTTGCCCAGAGTGCTGACTGGGCTGTTTTTATTTCAAAAAACAGAAATATTTCATAATAGATGTACTAGAATGGTTAAAACACCCTTTCTTGGCAACAGGCACAGCAGGACAATGGTGTTTTTGCAAACTACACATAGGGAGGGGATTGCCTTGATGGATGGAAGAGGCCTGTGTATCACAGCTAAAAACATAACATCATCAGAGCAATACTTCAGTGACTGATCTCTGCTTTCTGGTGACCAGGGGCAGGATGAAAGGGCTGACACGGCTGAAGCTGTGTCACGGAAGGTTTAGGAAAAGGTGTTTCCCCCAGAGGGTGGTCGGACACTGCCCAGGCTCCCCAGGGTTTGTCATGGCCACAAGGCTGCCAGAGCTCGAGGAGCATTTGGGCAACACTCTCAGGCACAGAGTGGGATTGTTAGGGTGTCCTGTGCAGAGCCAGGAGTGGGACTCCATGATCTTTGTGGGTCCTTTCCCACTCAGGCTGCTCTATCCATGATATTCTATGACTCACACGACTTTGTGCAGTGTGTGAAATAAACAACCAATTCAACAAGCGTTTCCATGGACATTGATTTTAGACAACTGTAAATAAGCAAGTACAACAAGCAAGTACCACCAGCACTGAATTAGGTCTGAAATGAGGAGTTACACTCACCTCTGTTCACTCTTGCTGCCAAACATTTATGGCCCCATCTGTTGTCATTATGTGTGCAGTTGAATCCGTCTTTACTCAGCACATATTTGCTCAGTATATAAGCCAAGTTACTACCCACTTCATATGCCCAATGACAGGATAGCTGGACATGCTAATTAATGAATTGGCCTCTGGGGTGAAATTATGTCTGCATTAAGAAGATTTACATTGATATTAATAAGGTCAGAACACCATTGCTGATGACTGAGTCATGGCTGAGCTGGGTATCACAGACATGTAAACAGTGGATCTGCCCTAGGAGGCTGGTTCAATGTTACGTTTATCAAAATGGATCAAGTCATGGTGATATCAGGGGTCAAAAATCACATGAAACCATACGCATAATGCTGCATGGTACAGGCTTTTTATCTGCTGTGGAGATGAGCTCACAGGAGTCCTGAACTTCAGAAATAACTCCCTAGCCAAGGGCCTGGAATCAACTCTTTCCAATTATCTTGTAACTCAGCATCACCAGTTTTTCTACTCCTCACCCAGCCTGCTGTTTCCACCCATTACAACCTCTGCCCACATTCCCAAATCCTCAGCATCTTGCACTCTGTCTCTTCTGTTGAAGGCCCTTCCATATTCCCCAAAACTCTTCTTTCCTTGGTGCTTCACTTCTGCAGCCCTGGTGAGGTCTGAATCCAAACATGATCATGCCCAGACCAAAATATATTCACTCAAGATGCTTGTTTGCTGCCTGTGGAGGTGTGTGAGGCAAGTCTACATGTAAAAACTGGGTTTATCATAAAATCCCAGAATGGCCTAGGTTGAAAGGGACCTAAAGACCATCTTGTTCCATCCCCTGCTATGGGTGGGGCTACTATCCCAGGTTGCTCCAAGCCCTTTCCAATCTGGCCTTGAACATTCCCAAGGATTCAGCAGCCACAGCTTCTCTGGGCACCCTGTACCAGGGCCTCACCACCCTCACAGGGAAGAATTTTTGCTAACATCTACTCTAACCTGCCCTCTGGCAGTGGGAAGCCTTTCCCCCTTATCCTGTCATCCCAGGCCCTTGTTCAAGGTTTCTCTCCAGCTCTCTGGTAACCCCTTTGGGCACTGGAAGGTGCTCAAAGGTCTCCTTGGAGCTTTTTCTTCTCCAGGCTGAACAGCCCCAACTCTTCATTCAAAAGACTCACTGGGTCATTTGAAGGACTTCTTTCTTTCTTTCTTTTTTTCCTCTCCAGATTTCCTGCAAACAACTCACCCTTGTTTTGTTTCAGTTCCCGTGATCCTGTCCCAGACCTCAGACTGGCACAAGTCCCCCTCATACCAAAGAGCTTTTCCACCCAAGTTCCCGAGCTGATACAAGTGTCAGAACACCAGGAGTAAGTACAGAAACCCTCTATTTTCTACCCACCCAACTGGAAATCCTGCTATGAGCATGTTTGACAACACAAACCCAATTATTAAGCACATTTAGGTATAAATTCAGAGTTTGCTAGAGGTCTAGTTTGATCTCTCTTTTTCCTTTATTTAGATGTGGACGGCCAAAGGTTCTTTGAAAAAGTGCTTAATAATGGAAGAAATATAGTAACTCAAGTGCTGCTGGGAACAAAGGGCTGAGAGATTTGCAGGCACAATAATGATGAATAGCAGAATAATAACTACATCTGCATAGTTGCTTTAGATTTTTAGGATAGGGGAGAACTAGTAATAAAACTTTATTGAAGCACAGAAATTGGGAGAGAAAATGAAGAACAGTGCACTCTTCCAAAGCTGTTGTGGACACGGTGGTTAGTGAGCCTGTGAAAACCACATGTGGACTTGGGTTATGTGCAGGGCCTTGGAAGAGCTCTAGTGATTACAAAAGTTTGAGTTTTGGTTTTCCATGTAATTCAAAATAAGCAGTATTTCCTAGGACCATAGAATGTTTTAAGTTGGAAGGGACATTAAAGATCCTACGTGGCATCTGGAAGGCTGCTGGATCCATCCGGGTTCAGCAAAAAGCATCCCAGTGGCCAAATTACTTGCAGTGTATCTGCTCTGTCTCTTTCTTGCAGGTTTTCTATTTTGAGGTCATGTCTTGAAAGAGATTCATGGAAAGATTTGACCCATTTATCTCCATCTGATTTTAGGGGGAAGATGTGTAGGCTCTGAAGAGCAGCATCTGATGGCCTCAAGTTGGGTAATTATGAAACCAAGTTATGTGTTTGGGAAAATGATGATTTTTATAGACCAATTACTAAAGTTAGGGCCAGACCTGGGAAGTGTGGCTCCCAGCCCAGAGCCATAATCTCTGTAAAACCACTCCTCCAAAGTCCTGGCATATTTTGAGATAACCTCCACCTTAATCATGAAAATCAAAGTATTGCATAAAGAACAAAGAGGAGAAAAGAAAAAAAGTCAAAAAAAGTAACTTGCATGTTTTGGGAATGGAAAAATTATTTCAGCCAGCCATCTCTGACAGATATTTTTTGAAAACTAACACAGATTAGTAAATTTGCTGCAGGGAAAAAGCCAACTACATGCTCAAACCACTATATTTATGAAAAGAAAGGCTGTGTTTGCAAGCAACCCTTCTGCATAGAGGAGTGATCCAGTTCCAGCCTGCTCTCTGGAAGGAGCATGTTAACTACATCAGCCTTTTTTTCAAGCATGGAGCAAAGTCCCTAGCGTAGCAAACAATTGAAAGATCGTTGACCAACAATAGCAAGTTAGGTGCAGTCAGGGGAGAGCCTGGATGCTATAGAAATAGCTCTGTCTCCCTGCTTCCTTCCGACACGGAGCCCAGCAAGAGGATAACGAAAGGCATTCAGAGTCGCCGCTGTAGCCCGGGATAATGTGCCCCTCCCCACATACAGCTGAGGGAAGGGGCTGAAAAGAGAGGAGCTGACGGCATTATTCAGGGTGTGCTTGGGAGGAAAAAAGGGAGGCAAGACAGTTCTGTATATTCAAAACCAAACCCCAAACAAAACAGCGAAGACAGGCTGCACGTTGTTCAGGGCCACACTAGGCATTCTGCGTTTCTCACGGAGAAGCATCTCTGCTGTGTCTGATCTCAGCGACTCCCTGCTCTGATGTTGGGGCTGGGGGAGCAGCTGGTGCCCGTGGTGGTTTGGCAGAGCAAGAGCCCTGGCAGCCCCACAATGAGTGCAAGATTCACCCTGCTAACACCATCCCGAGGGTGCAGACAGGCAGGCAGATGGTGCTGCATATGTTTGAGGAGGTCTCACCTCTCCTAGAGAGATTTACTGACGAGGAAGAGGAGGAAGGGAAGGAGATGCTATTGCATTCATTCCTCCCCGTCCTCTCCTCTTCCCCAACTCATTTGCAGAGGCTCCAGAAGTGCAACACTTCCTTGCCTCAGCCCTTTTTGTTGGGAGTTGAGCAGTGCTGCCCAACCCTCACAAAAGCAGCTACAAGGAAACGTGATTGCTGCCCTTGACATGCAGCCTAGCACTGGCTGACTCACATATCTGGGGTGGAAACACCTTCCCCAGTCAGCCCCTGGTACCTCTGTTCCCGTGGCATTTTTTTACTTCCTGGGAACAGGCATGGCCCCATCAGAGCAACTATGGGGAGGTCAGGCACCGCTCCAGGGATGCAGATGTGTTTCTGGCTGCTGCACAGATAGACCCTGTGCAAAACCCAACCTCTGCTGAGTGCAATTCCACTACCAGTTCTCTCTCCTCTGGCTCAAATATCAAGTTGCTTCCTTCCAGTTCCTGGGAGAGATGTCAGAATGGTATTCACTCTCTGGAAGAAGATACTAAGTTCCATTTTCTCAGCTGCTTGAAGCCTTAACCACCTTCCCTGGCTACAGCCAGGGAAACAGCAGTGGCAGGAGACACCAGCCTTGGGCTCCAGGGCTGTTTTGGTGACTCCCTGTCAAAAATCTCTGCTGGCATGTATGGCTGCTTCTTGCCAGGGGATGAAGCAGGGCTGGCTGAGGTTGCTTGGGCACCTGCCTCTTGGCTGAAGCTAACAAGACAGCATTTCTCAGGAGAGCCGCTCCTGACAAAGACCTGATGTGGCTGTACATGAAAACATGCTGTTAAAAAAGCCACTCAGTGCAAAGTCCTTTCTATGGTTGACTCCTCAGTGTTCCTGACAAAAACAGCATCAGGGCTCCAAATCTCCAGCTCCACGGAGCTCTGGCTGGTGGCCTTTCAGTGCTGTGCACTGCTGCTGGTCTGCCAGCTCTCCATTAGCTCTCGTTCAGGACTGGAAGGAGCTGCTGGAAACATGACTTCATGCTGGAGAAAAGAGAAACCATCAAAAAGTTACAGACTCTGAAAGCATGTCCAGAAAAGGGAAGAGATCTGGGGAAGGGTCTGGAGCATGTCTGATGTAGAGCAGCTGAGGGAGCTGGGGGTGCTCAGCCTGGGCAAAAGGAGGCTCAGGGGGCACCTTCTCGCTGTCTGCAACTCCCTGACAGGAGGGTGCAGCCAGGTGGGGGTTGGGCTCCTCTCCCAAATAACAAGTGACAGGACAAGCAAAAGTGACCTCAAGTTGTGCCAGGGGAGGCTCAGGTTGGATATTAGGGAAAATTTCCTCATGGAAAGGGTTGTCCAGCCCTAGCACAGGCTGCCCAGGGCAGTGGTAGAGTGTCCGTCTCTGGAGGGATTTAAAAGGCATGTGGATGTGGCACTTGGGGGCATGGATTAGTGGTGGCTCTGGCATTGCTGGGGTAGCAGTTGGACTCAATGGTCTTGGAGCACTTTCCCAATCTTAGTGACTCTGTTATTCTATGAAAGCACAAATACCCTCATACTGACATTTACAAGAAGAGAAATGCCTGAATGTAACATTTGGGCTCTAGTCCATCAGTAGCACGTTGCTTCTCAAAGCTTATTGTTTTTCATACAACCCCCTCAGTGGTGATGCCCCTGAAGTTTCTTGCACCTTGCTTGCTCGCAACCAGACTTACACTAGAGGCTGTTGTAGCAGAAGTGCACTGAATCTCTATGTTCATGGCTGAGGAATGGGAATTACATGTTACATTATGTTGTCTTGCATTTCATATATCTCGTCCTTGAGATGTCTTGCAAACTGCACAGCACACCAGTATCATAAAGCTCTAGGATTTGGAGCATTGCCTGCCCAGCTCTGGAAGAGCTTGCCTGAAGGGAGCTTCAGCTCCATACCAGTCGAATACCATCAGCTATAGGAGAGCTGCTCCTTTTTCATAGTATCGTACTTCACCTCTGCTCTGGAGACAGGCTGCGAGAGTTGGGGTTGTTCAGCCTGGAGATGAGAAAGCTCCAGGGAGACCTTTGGGGCACTTCCAGTGCCTGGAGATATTGAAGAACCATCTGGATGCAATCCTGTGCCGTGTACTCTAGGATGACCCTTTCTGAGCAGGGAAGTTGGACCAGATTACCCACTGCGGTTGCTTCCAACTTGACCAGTTCCAAATATTCTGTGAATAAAGGGGCTCCGAGAGAGCTGGAGTGGGACTTTGAAAAATGGCCTGGAGTGGCAGAAAAAGGGGAACAGATTTCCACTGCCAGAGAGCAGGTTACATGGGATATTAGGAAGACATTGCCCACAGAAGCTTTGGCTGCCTCATCCCTGGAAGTGTTCGAGGCCAGGTGGGATGGGGCTTGGAGCTGATGCCATGACGATTTTTTTCCTTTTCTTTTATATAACTTTTATGTATTCTCAGTGCCCTTAGCATGCATATTTGTAATTCCTTAAGTCTGATATCTTAGCATAGTCCTGGTATTCTCTTAGGCCAGAAGGCCAAATATCCTAAAGGCCTCACAGCTGGAGGCCAGAAAGCCCTACACTGTCTTGAGAAACCCAGGTACCCTCTAGAATACATCCTGTAAACTAGGATTAAGCCCATCTGGGGGGAATACTTCGGGATAGAGGGATATCATGCTATTCATTCAAGCCTCTCATTGGGGCATCTTTGTTAGATATGCTAATTTGCAAGTTCTGTAAAATTGTATATGCGATCTACCGTGTGCATGCATTTCAGCATATTCCACCTTGGCGAAGTGTTGCACCATAAAGATCCTTATTAAATACTGAGGTAAAAACCCTTTATCCCGTAACAGTGTCTGGCTCTTAATTTTAGGACCAAGGAAAAGGCATCAGAGCAGCCTGGTCTAGTGGAAGGTGACCCTGCCCATGGCAGGGGGTGGAATGAGATGGTCTTTAAGGGCCCTTCCAATTCAAACCATTCTGTGATTCTATGATTCTGTAAGTAAAATTAGTACTAGAGCAGCAGCATTCAGCACTGAGAGTGACCTGGGCAGGCTGCTGGCTTCCCTGGGTGAAGTTATGCCGGTTTAAATCAACTTAATAACTGGCTGGGGACTGTGTTGGCAGAACATATGCAAGCCCTGTTGTACAGCCACCTCAGGCTAAATTAGTTTCCTCAGTCATGGAATCTCTGGGATACAGAGCCTCACATTTATAGAAAGTTTATGAAACTACACTTTATCAAAACTTTGATACATGGACTCATCATGAAGAGAATGACTGGTCCGTCTGACTTCTGTGTGAGGGGATGGATGTGTAGTTAAACTGGTGCCTGCAGCTGAAGAAGAGGGGAACTTCCCTATGGACTGGTCTGTGGTCTGTTGAAACAGCACACAAGGAACTTGGGTTTTAGATTATATGAACATGTTTTGCTTCCTCCTATCGTGACAGGCCAAACCAGTAAAGAATTACTGATTTTACACTGAAACCAGTTCTCCAAACACCTATCCAAAATAGTTGGGCGAAGTATAATTGGGATAATAGAGCCCAGGATAATAACAGCATTGAAGCAGGTATTTTGCTAGAGGTTGCATGAATAGCATTGGAGAGTAGGCAATGCCTAAAAGAGGGGGATGGACATACAGAGAACACACAAAATACAGGGGTGAATTTTTATGGGTGAAGAAAGCAGAACTGTGGAATCACAGAAAAATTGAGGTTGGAAGAAATCTCCCCTTCCAACCCTCTCCCCTTCCACCAAGCAGCTCAAAACACCTTGGAGAAATATTTGGGGCTTGAAGATAAATGACTAGCCAACACCTCTGAGCACTAAATCAAGATTAATAGTTTCGTGCAACTTAACTGCAGTACAGCTGCAGATGCCTACATATTACAGGACTTAACTAGGGATTAAACCAATTTTAGGAGTGAAAGAACCTTGGAAGCGTGTTTGTTCCTCCCTTGGTAGAGACAGTGTAACTCCATCAGGAGGAATACCACCAGGGCATGGTTTTTGGGTGGCACAGAGGGGAGGAATAAACTGCTGAGAGCAGACCTGCAGCAACCTTTGCCCCACTGGGTGAGTCATTGCAAAATCTGGGTGCAAGGGCAGAGGGGTCATAAGGAAAGGGAGGGAGAAGTCAACAGAGTAGGAAACGGATGCTACCATACAACTGCTTTGTGTAGGATATATGACAGTTCATGGAGTCAGAGGCAAGGAGGGGCCATTAGCTCATGGAGGCTGACTTCCTGCATTTTGGTTCCATCCTGTTGCCTTGGGTGCAGCCTGTACTCCTACCCCATTTACAGTCCCAGAGGGTCTCACATCTCTGGGCTCCCAGATTGTGCTGGAAAACCTCGGCTCTGTGGCAAAATTTGGGGTGATGGCCACTGCAATTTGAGCCCTGTGTGGCTGTTCAAGGAAGCAGAACATTTGGCTCAAGAAGGAGATTGCTGTGGAATCCCTTGGGAGGAAACAGTTTTTCATTATACTCCAGAAAGGTCTGGGGGGTTGGATTTCATTTTATTTTTTTCCTGTTTAAATGAATATGGCTTAAATGTAAAATGTTGTGATTTACAAAATAAATATTGAAAAGTTTTTTGACATTTCTTCCACTGCTTTGAGCTCTCCTCAGCATGATCGTGTGAGTGTCCAGTCTGAGCAAAGACAGATGAGGAGGAAAGGTGGGAGGCAAAGGAATGGGAAAAAATATCTCCAATTCAGCACAACTGCAAGTGCAGGTTCACAACTATTGGGAGATGACGAGACACCTGCCGAAGCAAGAAATGCTGGTTTAGAAAGAGTGGAACTGTCTTCCACAGACTCCCCTGAAAGGATCTACCCTGAGCACACAAAACTGGCTGCTGCTGTGTTTGAGAATGCAGATTGAAAACAGAGCGGGCTCTTCCGCAACGAGGCATGCCCCAAGGGTATCTTTTTAACAGGATTGTGTGTTTTAGAAATAACATTGGATAGAAGAATTATCTGGGAATCTGTGAACTTGTGTTTGGTACTGGCAGATAAATATACTAATAAGCACATGAAATAATACCCACCTTGAAGGAACAGCTTCAGCTGCTGATATGACCAACACATTTGCTAACGATGTGCAGAGATTGGTGTTAGGAAGTCTTTGTGGTTAAGTTCTGAACAGTCAGGGAGAGCCAAGAAAATGTATTCCTTGACTGAACTGTGATCCAGCAATGAGTAAGTGGTGATGGCCTTTCTGGAGCTTCAAACGCCATCCTTGCTCCAGGCCAGAAGTGCTGCATGGGCTCCGGGTTACTTGATGTTTTATGGATAGCATTGCCTCTGTCCCAAAGGGTGGGACTCACCTCAGTAGGCCTGTGAAACTGGCAGCAACTGGAAGATGCTGAGATGAGATTTCAGGAAGAAATTCTTCCCTGTGAGGGAGGTAAGGCACTAGTACAGGTTGCCCAGAGAAGCTGTGGCTGCCCCGTCCGTGGGAGTGTTCAAGGCCAGGTTGAAGCAACTTCGTCTAGTGGAAAGTGTCCCTGCCCATGGCATGGGGCTGGAATGAGATTGTCTTTAAGTGCCCTTTCACTCCAAACCATCCTGTGATAATGTCTTCTGAGGCAGTAGTGGAAGGTGAGAAAAAACCCAGAGGTTTTTTCTGTAGTTGGTAGAGAATTGATCAGAAGTCTGGGGCACCTCTCCTATGTGGAAAGGCTGAGGGACTTGAGATTGTTCAGCCTGGAGAAGAGGAGGCTCCAGGGAGACCTTATTGCAACCTTTCAGTACTTCTAAGGGGGCCTATAAGAAAGATAGGTACAAACAAAGCAAATTTTGTCTTTGAAACAGGAAATCAGAACTTCGCCGTGCTTCAGTTTGCAGATGAGTGTGAGTGAGATCCAATTATCTGTTGTGTTTGGAAAGCCTTTAGAGACCCAGGAGAGAGTACACGCCACAGGGCTGCAATGCAGACATCCATGTACAGCAGCTCAAAAAAATCTGTAGATTTCTGCAGTTCGTAGAATCCCAGAATCATCTCGTTCCAATCCCCTGCCATGGGCAGGGACACGTTCCACTATCGCAGGTTGCTCCAAGCCCTGTCCAGCCTGGCCTTGGACACTCCCAGGGATGGGGCAGTCACAGCCGCTCTGGGCACCCTGTGCCAGGGCCTCACCACCCTCACAGGGATGAATTTCTTCCCACTATCCCATCTAACCTTGCCTTCTGTCAGTGTGAAGCCATTCCCCCTTGACCTGTCACTTCAGACCCTTGTCCAAGGTCCCTCTCCAGCTCTCCTGGAGCCCCTTTAGATGCTGAAATGTGCTGAAAGTCTCCCCGGAGCTTTCCCTTTTCCAGGGTGGACACCCCCAGCTCTCCCAGTCTGTCTCCAGTGTAGAGGGGCTCCAGCCTGTAACATGCGTGTTAGACATCCTCATACACGTAACAGATGCATTTTCAGGGCCTCAGCCAAGATCAGAGGTTTGGCGTGTAGGATGTCAAGCAAAGCAAAAGATGTCTTCTGCAGGAAGCTCAGAACTGAGCAGCAGGAAGAACTTGGGCAATGGAGGAGCCAAGCAAAGAAGGTGAGGGGAATGATGAGCATAGAATGGAAGAGCTGTGATTTTTGCAGACTTCAGCAAGAGGTGACCTTCCAGGCACCGTGGGGGCAGTTCACGGCCAAGATTGAGGAGCAACTTAAAGAAAAAGTGGGCAAAAATGTCAGATTCTGCAAAAGGCTGCAGCTATATGGAGAACAGAATTACAGTTGCAAAGAAGGTGCCTTGTTTGGTGAAGGCTCAGACTGGGAGGCAGGGGAAGGATGGAGTCACAAGGGCAGTGTGTATGAGAAATGAGCTGGGGAGATGATCCCAGCAGCAGTGGAGGAGTACCAATATGCTCTCGGAGAGGGAGAGGTGTCATAGATAACCCAACTCCTCAGGCCACCTTTCAACCCTTTAGCTCACACAGAAACCTCATGACCACGTAAAGTGTCTCTTTTTCACAATGAGCCCCATTTTATTTTTATTACTGTTTCACTCTCCCTTTGGGGAGAGGAATGGATTCCCTTTGGGGCAAAATAGCAAGAAAGAGGTGATTCACCTGTACACAGAACTCAAGGTAAAGAGTGAGGAGCACGCGGGGAAAATAACTCACCTTGTGATGAGAGGAATTACGAGTGGGAACCAGGGGGTAAAGAATGGGAATTTTCATGCTGGAGTAATTTTAACAACACGCAACAAGCACCATGCCATAATTAAGTGCTAAGAAATAACAACCTACCATTAAGTGATCACATTATAGTCTCAACAGTGATCGTGTAGCAGCCTCGATATCCGTGGTGTCAAACCAGGATATTCACAGGAGGATTCATGAGCAGTTAAAACATGAAAGCTCCTCACCAGAAGGTTTTCTCCAGGAAATACCTGCAAGCTCAATTGTTGTTACTTAAATAAACAGAACAGCATTGTTGAATATGAACATTTTTACATTGTCCTATAAAAATGTCAGAATAAAGGTGAAGAGGAAGTATTTTACAGCAAATATCCAGAGGCAAACCTGTTTTCTGCATAGTTTGCCACAGCTTTAACACCCCAAACTCCCTAAGTTGCCTACAGGTACCATGCTGTGATCTGTGCATTCTGACACAATTTTAGGGAGTCCCCTGCTCTGGAGAAGGGTTATTTCATAAAATCATTAAATGGTTTTGTTTGGAAGAGGCTTAAAGATCACCTAGTTCTAAACCCCTGCCCTTGGCAGGTATGCCACTCATTAGATCAGGTTGCTCAGGGCCCTTGATTTCTTCTAAAGCTGTTTTGTGAGGGATGTTGATATATCATTCTCATTTCTATATTCTTCTTCCTGGTGTGAAAATATCTTCACCTTCTTCTGCCCAAGCTCACAGAACATGACAAACTCCTGGCTGATGACTAGAAAAGTTGTAGAAACTTCTGAGGAACACCTAATCCAAGAATTGGGACTGCTGGTGTTACTTTCCTCAGACTAGTATCTCATATTAGAGGAAAAGGATTAAAAAGGTTTAGAGGGGGTAACTGGTCTTGTGTTTGGATAAGAATCATTGTGAAGATGGTGATTAAATGCTCCATTGTCTGTTTTTAGAGGATTTGCCTTGTGGGACGTGATCCTGTAAAAGTCACCTGTCTACCTAGGAAGTGCTGATGGCTGATAAAGAGGCAAAGCAGGAGAGTGGATGAGGGTGACTCAGGAGCAAGGCACTCTCAGGGAAATGAACTCTCTTTGTAGACATTGAGATTATGAACTTGTTTTAGCCTCCGTCATCCAGGACTGAGTTCTGTTACATGAGCTTAAACTCCACTTAGGAGACAGTGGTGGACACTTCACATGGGGTGAAGCTGTGGGGTTTCATGGATCATTGGCCACCTCTTATCTCCAGAGGGAAACTGACATCAGATGGGTGGAGAAACCACTGAACCAGCGTCCATGGAGATGACCAGGTGCAGAAATGACAACCACTTAGAATCATAGAATCACAGGATGGTTTGGGTTGGAGGGGAGTTAAAGAGCATATGGTTTAACCCCCTCCCATGGGCAGGGATACCACTCACTAGATCAGGTTACTCAGGGCCCCATCCAGCCTACCCTTGAACACTTCAAGGGATGGGCACATGCAAAACCTTGTTGGGAAGGCTCAGGATATGAACTGGAAAATCTCTTCACAGTGCCGGTGGTGTTCCTCAGTAGGTCTGCAAATCAGAGGACCTGTTTCTAACATGAGTCTTGAGAATCTCACCCCTGGCTGCTCTGACCTGTGTGTATGCTGCCCTAAGCTGCTGTACACAGGCCACCAAGTTGGGATAGTTCATCCCAGAAAGTCAGGTCACCCTCGCTTTGGCCTATCTCCACTACAGGGTGACAGATCAGGACTAAGAACCTACAGATGGATAGAAATAGGCCTGTCAAGTCCTGTGCTTTCCAGCTTCTTCACTGCTGAGTTAAACCAAGCTACATGTGAGCAAATTCACAGAGAGCATCCTGGAGCTCTGTCAGCACCCAGAATTCACAGATGCTACCAGACATCTTCTCTGTCCCTCACATCTTCTGTAATTATCCAGAGGACTTGTCCATCTCACTGGCATCATTGTTTCTGCACCAAATGCCTGGATCAAACCCACAAGTAGCTTTTCCAGGATTAGATATTAGGAAGAAGTTCTTTCCTATAAGGATGGTGAGGCCCTGGCACAGGTTGTCTAGAGAAGCTGTGGCTGCCCCATCCCTGGGACTGTCCAAGGCCAGGCTGGACAAGCTGGTCTAGTGGAAAGTGTCCCTGCCCATGGCAGGGCATCAGAACTGGGTCTTTAAGGTCCTTTCCAACTCAAATCATTCCATGATTTTATGAAGGCTGCAGCTCACTTGCCCTTGGCACAATGCATCACAGTCCCATGATTTACAAATCCACTTTCAGTGTCCAACTCTCAGATGACAGAGATCTTGCAGACACAGGATAAAGCCCTGTACTTTCTCGTCTCCTCCCGATTACCCCCGATATATCCCAGCTGCCCGATGCTAGCAGGAACACACTGCAGTCCACTGCAGCTAGCACAAGCTGCCTACAGCCCCAGCAACCTTCTTTCCTTTCCAGCTTGCAAAAGCCAGGCTACAGCACCTCAGGTCTCCAGAAATCCCCCATTTTGCAAGCAGGAGACTGTCACCTCTGTGCCTTGCACTTACCCTTCCCCAGCTGACCCCAGCCACAGACAAGTTCCAGCAGTTTCTCTTTGCAGGATTTTTGTGCAATAATCAAGTGCATGAACGACTGGGAACAAAGCCTTTTCCACCAGGAAACACCCTCCAGAAGGCATCGGCTCTCACCACATTCACAGCCTCACAGCATCTGGCAGCCCTTGGCTTCCCCAAAATGCACTCAGCTGCTTCTGAATGGGAAGTGCTATAGGGAGGCAAGGTAAAAATTCGTTGTACGGGATTTGGTTTCTTTCTGGCATAGTCAGAAGAGAAGAAAGGAAAGAAAAGGAAAAGCTTAGTGAAATCAGACTTGGCTTTCCAGAGCAGAGCATCTGAGTACCTCACTTCTGCATCCGAGTGCCTCACTTCCCTGCCCCACTCCCAGCATTCAGCCAGCTCAGCTCTTGGCTAAGGTCTAGTTGAATGCAGACAGATTCTTTCCTGTGAGGGTGGGGAGGCCCTGGCACAGGTTGTCCAGAGGCGCTGTGGCTGCCTCATCCCTGGAAGTGTCCAAGGCTGGGTGGGATGGGGCTTGGAGCAACCTGGAATAGTGGAAGGTGTCCCTGCCCATGGCAGGGGGGTGGAACTGAATGAGTTTTAAGGTCTCTTCTAACCCAAACAGTCCTGTGATTGTATGATTCTATGATCTGACACTTAAACACTGTCAGGACAACAAACAAGAAACTTCAGGCTTTGAAATCTGGCTTTGCAGCTTTGTCATTCTTCAGTCCCCAGTGCAGGATTTTTGGTGCAGTGTCTTCTGCTCCGAGCGATTTCCCACCCCAGCAAACAGGCTGGCTACTGCAAGGCAGGAGCACAATATATCTGCCCATAACAGCTGAATTGGCCTGAGCTCTACAGAACTAATCAGCCATGAAAATGCCCCTCCTTGCCATCCTGGAAGAATTGACTTTAATGATGAGAGACATTCTGCTTTGAGTCTGGTCAAAAGGGTAGGATGCCTTTCAGGGAGATTTCAGTTCATCCTTGGGAGCATCCCATGCAGTCAGAGAGCTCAGAGCTTTCTCTTAACCCTCTCCTACCCTGGAGTCAGGAATTTCAGAAGCTCAACGTAGGATTAATACAAGACTTGGAACTATAATATATATGATTAATACAAGACTTGGCATTTGGGTTTTTAAAATTATTTTTCTTGGAGATCTTCTTAATGTGTTTCTCCCAGCCTTGACTGTCTGCAAGTGCTAGCGATCCATCGTTCTCCACACCTCCAGCTCCCACATCACCCTTGGCATTCTTGACCACTGGAATGTTCGAATGATCATGCAATCACAGAATGGGTTGATTTGGAAGGGACCATCTCGTTCAACCCCCTGCCATGGGCAGGAACACCTTCCACTACCCCAGGTTGCTCCAAGCCCCCTCCAGCCTGGCCTTGAACACTTCCAGGGAGGATATCAAGGATTATCATAGAATCACAGAAAAAACTAGGTTGGAAAAGGCCTTTGAGATCGAGTCCAGCCTGTGACCTAACATTACCTTATCAGCTAAACCATGGCACCGAGTGTGCCTCATCAAGTCTTTTTCTAAACACCTCCAGGGACGGTGACTCCACCACCTCCCTGGGCAGCCCATTCCAATGCCAAACCACTCTCTGTGAAGAATTTTTATCATCTAATACCTAGCCTAAACTTCCCCTGGCACAGCTTGAGGCTGTGACCTCTCATCCTGTCATTGCTCACCTGGGAGAAGAGGCTGACCCCCACCTGGCTACAACCACCTTTCGGTTAGTTGCAGAGAGTGATGAGGTTTCCCCTGCGCCTCCTCTTCTCTGGGCTAAACAACCCCAGCCCCCTCAGCTGCTCTTCATAGAGCTTGTGTTCCAGGCCCTTCACCAGCCTTGTTGCCCTTCTCTGGATGTGTTTGAGCATCTCAAGGTCCTTCCTAAACTGAGGGGCCCAGAACTGGACACGGAACTCGAGGTGCAGCCTCAGCAGTGCCGAGTACAGGGAAAGAATGACTTCCCTAGCCCTGCTGGCCATGCTGTTCCTGATACATGCTGGGAAAGCTCCAAACCATCTCACTGGAAATGTTCTTGCACACTGTGTTTAGCCCAATGTCCTAGCACAGCTAGAAGGGTACAATTCCTGGCTCCTGTCCTTACATCTGTGTTCTATATCCAGTCTCACATCCGGGCAGCCACAGATGGGATTTATCTCCAGCATGCATAGGGCTCTTATCTGTGCCTATGTTCAGACTGGCAATGCCAGCAGGACCCTGTGCTGCTATTTTCCCCTCATTATTCCCTGTATCTCCCTAAGGCAGCAATTTTTCCTTATGCTTCCCCTCTCTGAGCAGCATCTCCTAATAGCCCAGTCTCAGCCATGGGAGCTATGAAATGTGATAGAAATTATGAGATATTTATCCTATCTCCCAAATGGGCTGCATTGACTGTCAGGGCTTTGATGAGCCCAGATTTAGGACACAGCTGCAAAGAATAATTTGTGAGTCAAGGGCTGAGAGTTTCAGGGCATTAAAAAAGCCCCTCCCCATTAGTGAGTTGGGTAG
The DNA here is from genome assembly GCA_013398955.1 of Callaeas wilsoni. Classification (NCBI taxonomy): domain Eukaryota; kingdom Metazoa; phylum Chordata; class Aves; order Passeriformes; family Callaeidae; genus Callaeas; species Callaeas wilsoni. The sequence continues at coordinate 17,277 of VWPU01019780.1, forward strand.
AGGAGATGGCCATCTTGAAAGGAAGTGGTTGTAAATTTCCCTGGGGGACAATACTTACCATGGAAGGTGTTTCTCTCTGTGAGAACAGCCTGATCTCTCTTACTAGTTATTAGTAAGTAACTATAATAACTAAGTTATTATTAGCAGGCTGAGAGAGCTGAGGGTGTTCAGCTTGGAGAAGAGAAGGCTTCAAAGAGACCTTACTACCCCTTCTAGTGCCTAAAGTGGCTCCAAGAGAGGGAGGGACAGGGACTTTGGACACGAGAATGGCTTCACACTGGCAAAGGACGGGGTTAGATGGGATATTGGAAAGAAAGTCTTCCCTGTGAGGGTGGGGAGGCCTGACACAGGCTGCCTGGAGAGGTTGTGGCTGCCCCATCCCAAGGCCAGATTGGATGGGGCTTGGCGCACCCTGGTCTAATGGGAGGCCTGCCCATGGCAGGAGTTGGAATGAGATGGCCTTTAAGGTCCTTTCCAACCATTTAATGATTAATAATAATATTATCTGATCTTGCAGCAGCATCTGAAGTTACAACCACAAAGGACGTACTGGTCATGCCACTCTGAAGAGGACATCCCTCCCATGGGGCTGATAAGGCAAGCTGCACTTTTTGGGTCACTGTGATCAGCTATGACCTCCCGGCTTGAGTCTGAGATGGCTCAAAATTTAGGCTCAGGAGTTATATCACCCTAGTCCCTCTCCTGCTGACTATCCATTAAAGGCATATCTTGAATCCTGAGCAAAATATTCCTGTCTCAATAACCCTAGAGAAAAGAAAGTCCTGCAAGTAGGACTGGAATGTAAATCCACTGGTTCTCCTTTTTCTTCCACAATCCTCAGGTACTGCGATTAACAAAGTAATGGAGTAAAATTATGGATTCAGCACAATCTAAAGACAAATATTTCCAATTTCTCTGTGAGTTCTCTGTGCCAGATCAGCCCAAGAGAGATGGTTATGGATTGATGGCACATCTGAGCTCAGCGAACCAGGGGCTGCTGTGCCTCAGTGCTCTCCTCCATGCCAAAACCCAGTCACCCCTTGCAGTGAGTCAGGAGGGAATATTCCCAATGTAAACGATTTTATGGTTTATATAAATTAAGCCCTGCAGGGCTTGCCAGCAGAACAATTCTCTATCTAAGCAGTTCATCTCACACCCAGCCTTCCTACCATGGCTCTGCACTTTATAGGGAGGGAGGGGTTTGGTCTCCATCACCAAATCCTCCTGATATTACCAGGGAAGGAGGCAATTACTCCCAACAGCTTTGCTGAAGTAGCTTGTCTAGTCTAGGGAGGCCACTAAACTCCTCACACCAAGCTAATGAACACATGGTGGGAACAATGCTCAGTCACCGCACATCCATTGTGGATTCTGGTCTGTTCTCAGCCCTGATGATTTCTTGCAGTGATTTATTTAAGCCCATATCAGGGTTGCTCAAGAGCTGAGTGTGCAAGCCAAGTCCATCACTCCTGGGACTGATTTTTTTATTGCAGGACAATCCATCCTGCCATGACACTATCTCTTTATCATCGAACTGTGTTGCTCAGAGCCCATTGCCACCTTATATTTCATTCATGGGTCATCTGGTTTTGTTTTTCGTTCACTAGGAGACAAGCATGTGTTCAGCCATTTAGGATCATTAATAGATGATGTTGCTCTTCAGGGAGCAAGACAGGGAAAACACATACTGGGTTGACAAGTGTTGGTCAGAGGAGTGTGCAGCAATATGTGCTCATGAATTTTACATCCCCAGATCTCTCTGCCCTCAGAGCAGAGTTCTCCACTCTCCCAAGCTTTAGCAGGTAAACTTAGATTTTGGTATCCTTGATTGGTCACAAATCCGCTGCAGGAGTTCATGTGCTGGCAGAAAGTCAATGCAGATAGCTGGACATTTTCTAAGTCCAGGCCATGCCTTTTCCATGTCTGAGCAGCCTCCTCTACTGTTTCCTCAAAGCCCAAGGGTGAAACTCTTCCCTTTTCCCAGGAAAACCATTCTGGCTGCAGAGCTGGGATTCCCTCAGCATGATTCATCTGTCAGGGTTGGGGCACTGTCTGTTGTCTCCACATTTCCCTGTGCACCAGAGGTTGTGGTGATGTCCTCTGGAATGGCCTCTCATAGACCACAGGGCAGAGACAGCGTGGAGGAAAGGCTCTAATGGGAAGGTCCTCTGCAACCAGGGAGGAAATTATCTAGAGATGTTGTAAATTTTGCAAATGAACATAAAGTGTTGCTCCAGCTGTAGGTGCCTTCAAGAAGATGCAAAGCTTCTTGGTCAGGCTTTTTTGTGCTGGTTTGGTGATCAGATATGTTATAATATGGTCAGGTTCAGAATCAAGGAATCATTTAGGTTGGAAAAGAGCTCTAAGATCATTGAGTTCAACCATTAACCCAACACTTCTACCTATGCAGTACAAATAACAATTCAAGACAGGGTGTTGATGAGGGTTGGTCAAGCCTTCATACGCCTGCCTTGAAACCACTGATGAGTGGTTTCACCTCATTACACAGATTCCTAAAATACTTGTTCCTCTTCCTCTGTTCAGTCACCCTCCTGGTGCATTTTTCCTTCCTTATATCCAGTTGGATTTCTTTTTCCTGCAAATTGCACCTTGTCCCTTCGCTGTGAATCTGTAGGAAGCCTGTCTCTCTCTGTCATCCTCCCCACTGCCAAGATAGTAGGCTTTACAGGACCACTTTAAAATGTATTTGTATACAACCAGTTCTTGACAAGTTCTCTTAAATATTCCTATCTTCCTAAGCCCATCTGCAATCTGGAGAGCTGAAAATATGGAATTGATGCACTGGCCGTGTAGGAATGCCTGGGGAAATGGAAGAGCTCAATTGGATTCTGGGAAGGAGCACAATAGAGGACCAGGTTTGTCCTGAAGAACTATCCATCTATTCAAAGTTTGATGGGGTTTTGTTCTATAGCAACTATATAGAAACTCTTTTATTTAAATTCTTTTTGAGTATTTAGGCCCATTTCTCTGCTCTGTCACCTTCAGGCTGTGGGGTTTATTTGGACTCCTGGAAGTCTGGGAAGCCGGAGCATGCTTTGTGGGCATGAGCTGCTTACTCTCTGCCTGGACTGCTTTGTATTCTCCTCCCTCCATCCTGAGAATGCCTGAGATGGGTTGCACTTCACTGCACATCAGGCATTATCTTAGCCTCGACACCATGTTGAGTCACACAAACTGTTCCCATGTCCTTCAGCTCCTCGATGGAGCCGTATATCTCTCATTGGTCTGCCTGCTCCTGCCCCAGACTGCTTGTATCACCTCCTTGGTGTGCACATGTAGACCTTCACTTCCAAGGGACACATGCCTGGATGCTTTGAGCTCTGTTCTCAGCTACCTGCCTCCATGAAAGTTTTTGATATTTTTTAACAACCACCTTCAAAACAGGGCAGTGATTAGGGACTGAAGGAAGTCTCTGAGCAGGCTGGGGTTAGAGAAGAATCTGAGGCTGGGCAGGCTCTGCCCTGGCTCTCTGTGCTCTTAAGGTGATGTGACTGTGATGTGAGGGTTTTTAAGTCTAGTTCAATGCCAAGTCCTCTCCTGTGCCACCCCAAAAGTGTCTTTGGGCTTAAAAAATTAAATAATGCTGAGTTTTCCAAATTTGCCACACATACAACCGCTGAAGTTGGAAGGAGAAATGTGACTTTCATAACACCTTTTTTCTTCTGGCCTCTGGGAGGCTGAGCCCAGGAAATCATAGACTCACAGAACAGTTTGTGTTAGAAGGGAATTTAAAGGTTATCCAGTTCCAATTCCCCTGCCATAGGCAGGGACACCTACCACTAGCCCAGGGTGCTCCAAGCCCCATCCAGCCTGGCCTTGGACACTTCCAGGAATGGGGCAGCCACAGCTTCTCTGGGCGCCCTGTGCCAGGGCCTCACCCTCTTCACAGGAAAGAATTTCATAGTAAATATTTCATTTATTTTATATAAACAAAATTCATTTGCACAGTAAATCCTCTCCTTGCAAGGCTCTTTTGACACCTCCCAGTACTGCAGAACCTTGGACACTCCAAATTTTTTGGTGGCACTGATTTTCCACAGCTCAGTGACTTAATGATTTTTGGAGCAGATATACAGTTTGCCATGTGCCTGTGCTGCTGTGGCCTCAGCTGGGGCATGTATTCAAGCACTCTCCGAGATCCTTTCACTGGGATGTCTCCTGGTACTAAGCAGCCTGGTCTGGTGGCATGGTTAGGGAAGACCCACATCCCAAGGAGTCCAGCAGGATTTCCATCCAGCTTGCTGAATCACTTGACAAAATTACATCATTAAGAACATTTCCAGGTGATGCCAAGTGTTCTTTGAGCCTCTTGGACTGCACAAGCAAGAAAAAGCTCATGACAGGACTCAGCTGGAAGGATGTCAGCAAAGGGAGAGAACTTGCTCCCCCCAGCAGCCCCATGGCCCCCATGCTGCTCCAGCCCTCAGAGGTGACTTGAAGACACAGCAGAAGATCTGCTGGGAAAGAAGGAGCTATTTTCATTTGCAGGTCACAAAAAAAGCATTTGTGACCGCAGCCGCCTTACAAACACAGGCCCTTATTGTTTTCAAAGACACCCTTGGCAACCTTTCGGAGCAGCCTGGAGATGAACCAAGAAGGCCTTTGTGAAGCCTTATAAAGGGGCATTATGAGCAGGGGGCCCCACGGGCGGGCGGGATGTGCTGGGGCAATCCTCCCCAGAGGGAGCTGTGGAAAGCAGGAATCTCTAGGAGATGTTTTGTACTGGAGCTGGTCTGGATCCAGGCTCTCATGCGCTGGGGATAGGCCCATTGCTCCCACCTTCCTGCACAGAACATCCTCATGGTGAAGAGAGAAGCTCTTTGGGAAGCTGAGCAAGAGATGTGGATGATCTGACTTGAAACACTGACACCCATCATAGTTATGGCAGGAATAGGGGTGGAAGAGTTTGGGTCCTGTATCCTGGTCCTGCTGCTCTGCTGCAGTGCATCTCATAGCACCAGGTAGATGTCCCAGCCCAAGAAAATCTTGTTTTCTCATGAAAATATAAAATAACAACTGCTGAAATCCAGTTCTTTTTGCTTAATGGCTATTAGTGATCAGACCCCAAGCCCAAGTCAGGCGCTTGGGTTCTGGAAAGGATTTTCCTTGTCTTTGGTCACTTGGCATCATGAGGAAGACCTAATAGCCAAGAACAAGTTCTCTCTGGAGGGAGGCATTAGTGTGTTATGGATGATAAAATAAAGATGGCTTCATCTCAAGCTTGTAAGCATGGTCTCACATTTGTAGGGGGGTCTCCCTTTTGTTGGTTCTGTAGCCGAAGGACCACCTGCCATGAGATGCTGAGACGAGGCAGCTGAGTACCCAGCCATGGCAAGAGGTACCTACAGCCTTCCTCAGGAAGGGTGATCTAAAAGTCAGGGATGATTTTCTGTTTCAATATCTCAGGGTGTCTTGTTGAGCCAGGAGGTAATGATATGGAAGCTCCCAAATTCTTCCTGTGTGCTTCACATCACCTTGTCCACGGTGTGAGCAAACTAGCCTTTCAGAAGGAGGAGGAGGAGACTGGTTTGTGTGAGAGCCACAGCCAGGACTGTGCTTCCATAGACAGAGCAGAGGCAGAGAAAAATCAGAAAACCCCTGTGCAACCCTGGGTGTATTTTATAGAGGTGACAGCAAGAGGGAACCTTCCAGCCATGCTGGACCACAAACTCTGCAGGCTGGGGCCACAAACCACAAGTGGACTCCGGGGATTGGTGCTCTTCCTCCTTTTTCCATTGGTTTCGTGACAAGGTCTGCCCCAAAGCCAGCCCTCTTGTCACAAGTCGGGGATGTGACCACACAGCAGAGGACACTATTTTGTCATGAGAGCTGCACATGTGTCCCTTTACTCAGGCCAGATGTGTGAGCTGAACCCACCTACAACCCAGCATATGCCCCCTGTGCAAGGGGGCTGCATTTGGGTCATTGGATGCATGTGACAGTCAGGGGTGTTGAGACCAACAAGAAAAGGGCATCAGTGGCTCTTTGCCCTTGAGAAGATGGAGAGGTGGGATGAGCCATCCTGCAAAACCCCTAACATGGTGATGCCCAGAGCTGCCCCTCACCAGAGCATCCCCATAGCAGGCTGATGGTCTGCATTTGACATGGACTGGCAGAGGTGAGATCAGGCTACATCCCCAAAAGGGGGTTTACAAGAAAGTTGGAGAGGGACTTTGGACAAGGGATGGAGTGACAGGACAAGGGGGAATGGCTTCCCATTGCCAGAGGGCAGGGTTAGATGGGATACTGGGAAGAAATTCCTCCCTGCGAGGGTGGTGAGGCCCTGGCACAGGCTGTCCAGAGCTGTGACTGCCCCATCCCTGGGAGTGTTCAAGCCCAGGTTGGATGGGGCTTGGAGCACCCAGGTTTAGTGGAAGGTGTCCCTGCCCATGGCACGGAGGTTGGAATCTGTGGTGTCTTGTATGTGGGCTCCATCTCCTGGCTGCTCTGCAAACCCCGCTGCCACCACCCTGCTGCTGTGCAGGCACTGACACCAACACCACCTCCAACACCACCTCTGCTCCCTCCCAGAGACCTCTCCCTGCAGCAAGTCCTTTTCCTAAAAAGCTGCGGAATCACATCCCAATTGCCAGGGGTTTCCCCAGGATGTGCTCCTGTCACAAACCATAGAACAACAGACTCATTTAGGTCAGAAAATCGCTACAAGACCATTGAGTCCAACTGCTACCCCAGCATGGCCAGGACCACCACTGAGCCATGTCCCCAAGTGCCACATCCACAGGGCTTTTAAGTCTCCCCAAGGATAGGGACCACTGCCCTGGGGAGACAACCCTTTCCCTAATTTTCCCTAATATCCACCCTGAGCCTCCCCTGGCCCAGCCTGAGGCCGTTCCCTCTCCTCCTGTCCCTGTTCCCTGGGAGCAGCGCTCGCCCCCCCCCGGCCGCCCCCTCCTGTCCGGGAGTTGTGCAGAGCCACAAGGTCCCTCCTGAGCCTCCTTTTCTCCAGGCTGAGCCCCCTTCCCAGCTCCCGCAGGAATTCTCCAGCCCCTTCCTAGCTCCCTTCCCTTCCCTGGACTCACTCCAGCCCCTCCTGGGCTCCCCAGAACTGCCGCAGCACCAGAGGTGCCCCGGCACTGCCAGCACAGGGGACGGGCACTGCCCTGGTGGTGCTGGCACAGCCCAGGGGCCATCAGCCCTCTTGGCAGCTCCACATCATCGCCTTTTGAGCTTCCTTTCGGAGCTGGATGTCATCACCCTGTATATCACTCATCAAGCTGGATCTGTAGCACCTTCCAGCGGAGCAGATCTTCAGCTCTCCAAGTGATTTGGCTCCAACCTCCCGGTGGTGAGAAGCCCCACCCGAGCCACGGGGCTCTCCTTCCACACTGCTCAGAGGAGGCTTTGCAACTCCCCATGACAGCATTTGGAGCAGCCCAGCTTCCACAAGCTGTACTGGAGCCAGGAGAAGCTTTCTCAGCAAGGATAAAGTTGCCAAAATCAAGCTCCTGGACTATTTACAAATTCAAGCCAAATAATTTTTGCCAGACAAAAGCCCTGCAGAATCTGGGCAGAGGGATTGCTGGAGCAACTGGTGAAGCCCTGTTTTACTGGAAATGTCAGTGGCCGCACCATCCTGCCCCTGTGGACCCACAGGACACCTTCAATCCCAAGATGCTGCCCATTGGGACAATCCGAGGGTCCTTAAAATCCACGCACCACTGCTTAAACTTGAACCACTTCTCCCCTGCCATAGCAACAAGGCTGGCCGGTATCTTGACATGGTTCAGGGCTCTGTGGTGTCCTGATCAAGCTGTTCAGCCGAGTGTGAAGCACTTAGGTAATCACTAAGGTGACACTGCGAACAGCTCGAGCTGATAGTGCAGGACATTCACTCAGCACAGAGAAAAAAATTAAGAACCTTTCTCTTCTTCTCCTTCATTACTCACACAAAATTGCCCTGATGTCAGCAGAGAGATGGAGAAGAGCATTCTCCCAACTCCAGCCTCTGTCTCTGAGTCTGGGGTTCCCCCTGGACAAGGCTCTAAGGCAGCATCTTGGTCCATGTCTCCTACGGGGACACATATAAGTGGGAAAGCTATGAAGACCTGAACTCTTTTTATGATTTATAGGGGCCCAGGTGGTTTCATGTAAAGTGAAACATTGCTGTCAAGCCTAGAAATAAATGAAGATTTTGATTTTTAGAGTATTTTGACAAGAAAGAAAAAAGCAGCACAATTTTCTGTTTGGCACTCAGGAAGTAGACAAGGGCTGCAAGCAAGAAATAAGTGATTCAGAGGTGGTATAGATGAGAGAGCTGAGAATAATGGGATTAATATAAGGAAGAACGGACTGGCATGGAAAATGCATTTTCTAATAGCCAGGAGCAGCTCTCCAAGAAAGGGATGAGAGTCCCACCATGCAAACTTGCAATTTCCAATAGAATACCCCAGAAAACATCCCACTGAGGATGGTCCCATCCTGCATGCCCCCACTGGTGGGAAGAGTGAATCTTCAGCTCCTCTGCCACTGGCTCACTCCAGTTTCTCCAATTTTCACACATTCTCCAGAGTTGTAAGACTGGCTCTGAAAATGATGAGCAGTTGCAAGATTAATTACTTTAAAAGCAAAAAAGGAACAGAAAATGCCTGAAGGCACATGGACTGATAATATGCTGTATTCATAAAGGATTTAATAATTTATTGCCAACAGCTGTATAAAGTTATTCTGTCCCCTTCCACCACTCCTCTTCAAGGACAACTCAAGGAACACAAATCAAAGGATATCTTGCATCCTTCTAGGTGGAGTCATATTTTATTAACCATAGAAACATGTTTTCTGGTAAGAAATTAAAAGTACTTTTATTGAGTTCAAGGTTCGTGAAAAATTCCAGATGGATACCCTGGAAATAAAAGACAATGTTTGCCTTGGTTCTGGTTGGGGAAAGAAAACCTGCTCAGGGGAAGGAGTTAAGCATGTCCTTAAAATTAGCTACGTACCTACGGGATTTTCTGAAATAAAGCCCAAAATGCAGCATTTCAGGACTCTCCTTTGCTAGAGAGCTGCGCATCCTTTGTGTCTTAGGTTACAATGTAAGATGTAACCAAAAGGATGTATTCTGTTACCGTCTTCATAAGCTGTTAAGATTGGAGGGGCAGTGTTCTTTATCCTCTCCATGACTCAACCGTGACAACTCCCTCTGGGGGGTATCTCTGCTAATCGGCTGAGGGGCCATCAAGGGCTCCCTGCACGACTCACAGAGTTACATCATCCCACTGCGAGATGCTCTGCCCAGGGGGAGGAACCAAGCATTCCTACCTGCATAGAATCTGAGGTTTGGAACACCATCAGCAGCACTGCTCACTGGATTCCCAGAGGACAAGAGCTCCATAACGACAACTGGACCTCCAGAGAAGGATCAGACTTTATTACAGGATCGCCACTTCGACAGAAACACATCCATCCCTCCCACGGGACTGCAGCCACCATTTAATTGGACTGCTACCACCACCCTGACCAACAGAGTGTCAGGATGTATGCTGACTCCATCAGTTTAAGCCAGCGTTTCTGCTCTATTGCCTTTATTTTAATTTTCCTATTAAATTGTAGTTCTGACTTGGAATCTCCCGCTGATTTGCTTTCAAACTAGTACACTTTGGCACTGAGAAGGGGGAACATCTGTCTGGGAATCCCTCAAGATTCCTGCAACAGGGTGGTGGGTTTCTTCCATATGATTCCATTCACTTACAGCTGTAAACCTGGTGATCAGCCAAAAACAGACAAAAAAAGCTTTCCTAGAAGGATGGAGGAATGGAAAGGGAAAATATTGGGTTGAAATAGAAGGTGGAAACAGAAATAGAAGTGACCAATGAGCAAACCTAGAACCTTCCCTCTGCTTTTTTTTTTTTTTTGGTAGTTTATTATGTTTAGAGGCATTTCCTTCAAAAATATGATCCCAGTTGTAAAGTGGAGAGCAGGATATTGCTGTGAAGAAGTTAATTTGGCTGGAATACGTCTGGTGTAAGTGGCTTAGCTGGTGATGCTGCAATGGCACTCCTAAACAGGGGACCTGCAGAGGGGCTTTGGTTGGGCACTGGTGGTTTGGGAAACTTCTGTTGGATGTTCATGATTGCCCTCAGGAAAAGCAGGTGCAGAGCATGGCTGGCCAGGGAAATGGGATCTTTAGTCTTTTTCTTTTTAGGAGAAAAATAATGAAATTAAAACTAATTAGAAGCAGGAAGGGGTGTGAATGCCAAGGGCTTGGTGGAACTCTGTCAGGGTTGGTGCCATGACCACTTCCCTGGGGAGCCTGTTCCTGTGCCTGAGCACCCGCTGGAGAAAGCACCTTTTGGTTCTTTGCTTCTTCGGTTTAGAGAAACCTTGAGAAGACCAAACTGAGCACCATTTCTGGAGATGGGAGCACTTTTCATGCTCATCCTGAGTTCCCACCCCCACATTTTGTCCATTTGTATCACAGGTGAAGGGTGAAGAGGTCCCCTGGCCTAAAGGGGCTGTGGAAGAGACATTCTGGAGTCAGCGGGGATGGGGATTACAGCTGCCACACACAAGGTGCACCAGAGACCCCTTTCACCACCAACGGGGCAGAAATTTGGAAGGCTGCAGATGTGCTGGTGACAGCAGAGCAGAATTGGCCACAGGCTGAGGAGGAGACCACATCAGCATTCAGGCAGGATGGCCCTCCAGCATTTGGGCTGTGGGAGGGTTCATAAATCCGGGTTTGCAGTTGAGAGGAAGAACCTGTCTTCTGACTACCAGCTGTAAAATCACAGAATGGCTTGGTTTGAAAGAGACCTTAAAAACCACCTAGTTCCAATGCCTGAATATATATATATATATATACATACACACACATATATATTCTATACTCTATACTTCATAGTCTTATTTTAACATAGGTGTGATGAATTTTCCAAGATCAAATTATGACCAGTGGGGTTTTTCTAAGGACTGTGTTCCTCACAAGAGAACAAGTGGAGGAGGTGAATGATCATCCACACTGTTGCAGTGCACCAGTTTGGGGTCATCAAGTGAGACTATAGTTTGGCTGGTTCCAAACCAGTACAGAGTTTAACCAGAGAGAGACTGGTTTCTGTAGCCAGATGTGGAAGCCAACACTTTCCATGGCTTCAGAAAGCAATTGGCCAACTCTGTAAACAAAGAAGCATGCAGTTCATCCCTGGCATCTGCTGAGCCATGGAGAGCTGCATGTTGGACAGTGTCCAGGGAAGGACCACTCTGCTGTTATCCAGGAACTAAGGGAAGTTTTAGATTGATCCAGTATGGCCATTTGTAGGATCTTCCATTCTGAAACCTCCACATTTTAAATGCAAATTAAATCCCATGGCTTGACTTATTCTAGAGGTCGCATTAGACAAGCACAATGATGTCTTTCAGCCTCAAAAATCTGTGAATAAAGCAAAAAAGAACCGTCATTTTATCTGTGGCAGATCTGGCCCACAGAGAATAATAACTGCTTTAAATTGAGCCTGCTCAGCTCAGAGAAGCCAGAAATTATATGAATAATTTATGAAACTAGATAGAACACAGAGGGAAGATGATTTTTTTCCCTTGACAGTGGAAGAGGTAAAGACCATGGATTCTCTTAGTGATGGGAGGTTAAAACTCAGTGAGGAGGACTGGGTCAGGTTCATTTTGTTGTGACAGGTGTGACATCCTTTGCTGAGTTACAAGTGACTCAGGAGCTCAGCTGATTGAGGGGAAAACCAGATGGATTAGATGAACAGAAAATACTCATATCATTCCTTCCATGGGCAGAAACCTATAGGAAAAGCAATCCTTAAGTTTTGTACCTACACCTGTTTAAACATAGCCTTGTCCATGTTGATGCTCTAGGGGCTGGGAGGCAGATCAAGACCTTCCTTGGTCATTCAGAGATCAGAGCGGTCACCCCTTCCTTGGCTGCTCCAACTTCAGAGCCCGGAAAAAATACCTGGGAGCCACACGCTACCATGTAGAGGGGTTGCGAGAAAATAAAAAGTGGCCAGATTGCTGCTGGGCATCAACTGGCACCATGGAGGTGATTGTGGAGGTACCTACCCCACATCCCTCAGGGACAGATGGTCTCCCCAGACCTCTGGCATGGAACACCTCTCCTATGAGGAAAGGCTGAGAGACCTCGGCTGGTTCAGCCTGGAGAGAAGACTTTGGGGAGACCTTTGAGAAGCTTCCAGCGCCTAAAGAGGCTCCAAGAGAGCTGGAGAGGGACTTTGGACAAGGGCGTGGATTGCCAAGACAAGGGGGAGTGGCTTCCCAGGGCCCGAGGGTAGGGTTAGATGGGATATTGGGAATAAATTCTTGGCTGTGAGTGTGGGGAGGGCCTGGCACAGGTTGCCCAGAGCCACCCCGTCCCTGGAAGTGTTCCAGGCCAGGTTGGATGGGGCTTGGAGAAAACTGGTCTAGTAGAAAGTGTCCCTGCCCATGGCAGACAGCGGAATTAGATGGTCTTTAAGTCCCTTCCCGTCCAAACCATTCCATGATTCTGTGATTCTCAGCACATCCTCCCGGCCCAGCAAGGCAAGCACCTGCCACTTAAGCCAGGCTATGAAACTGTTCCATGTTCCACTGCACTGACTCTTTTCCACGGAAATAGCATGTTCATCACAAATATTTTGCTGTTGCTACTCCTGGGTTCCCCCACAGGCTCTTCTCTGACCTCTCCAAGCCTTTTCTTTCTCCTGCTGTAATTAATACCCTCATTCACACCACTGTGGTCTTGGCAAGTTGTCAGGTGGCATAAAGACCTTGGAATTAAATATTTCATTACCAGGCAGTGCAAGATATTAACAGAGACAGTAAATAGTAAGTGTCCTCTTTGTGAAGGAAAATTAACTAACTTATGATATACTGCCTTGCTTGTTTCCACAAAAGAAGGCAAAATCAGGGTGCCGGCTCTCATTTAAACGCCTATTAAAAATACCACTTAAATCTTAAAGAAGGGTTTGCCTGAAATATTTGTGTATTATAGGAATTCCTGGGTGAATAAAGACAGGCTCCTGTGTCTGTACAACAACAAGGATTTCTGAGCAGCTAAAACTTGCCAGGCTGGACCTACAGGGGAAACAAAATTCAGCATATTTCTAGAAAGAGAACAGAGAATTTCTAGTCTCTTCCTCTTCATTTCACGGAGCCATGCTACTAGTGTATCTTGCAGTTCTTTAATTAGTTTGATTAACTTGTCTGATTCTGCAGCATCTCTGAAGCCTTTTCATTAAAATTGAGGTTATTCCTCCTCAGTCTTTCTTTAAACCTCCCTCTTTTTCATCTAGATCTGTAAATTCCCTTAGTATTAACTGTGCTGGTATAAGAAGGGTAAAAAAATTTTCTTCCCTTATTTTCATGGTGTTTTTTTTGGTAATTTCCTGATTTTCCTCTTTTGAAAAACCTCTAATGCAGGCTGCAAGCTGAATGCCCATCCAGCTGGGACATGAGGAGGATGCTGGAGCATCTCAGGGCCACTGGCCATGACAGAAGCTCTCCTGGCCCACGGAGGGGGAGAGATGGAGAGGGGACAGGATGAGGTCCCCATGGCCTCCTTGCTTCTCTGGCCCCAAGCCTGGCAGCAGGGATGCACCACCTGGATGTGGCCAAGGAGCCATGTGGCACTGACAGTGCGTGGGATGGCTTCCTCTCTGCATAGCAGCTTTATTGGCTTTTGATATAAGCAGTGAGTCAGCAAGAGATCCTGCTGTTAGCATCCCACCCTGGGCTGCCAGACTTCCCCAGAGAGGGGAAGGGAGGGAGCCTGCTCTAGGAATGAGCATCTTGGCTGGGCCCTGGGGTAAGCCTTGGCACCACACTAAACCAACCAGACAGCCTGAAGACATCAAGGACTGCAAGAAGGCAGAAGGTTTTGCTCACAAGACACAGCTCCCTGTATCCATTTGAAACAAGAAATCAAGTAGAAAATGCACGGGAATCTTGCAAAAAGACTTGTTCCACTAGTAATGTCCTTGTTCAACCAGAGAATCTCAGAATGGTTTTGGTTTGAAGGGACAATAAAGTCCATCTCATTCCAATCCTCCTGCCTTGGGACTTTCCACTGGACCAGAGTGCTCCAAGCCCCATCCAACCTGGCCTTGGACATTTCCAGGGATGGGCCAGACAGGCTCTCCTCACAGGGAGGAATTTCTTCCCAATATCCCATCCAACCCTGCTCTCTGGCAGTGGGAAGCCATTCCCCCCTTGTCCTCTCACTCCACGCCTTTGTCCAAAGTCCCTCACCATCTCTCTTGGAGTATAATTAGGCACTGGAAGGTGCTCAAAGGTTTCACTGGAGCCTTCTCTATGTCCAAGCAGGATTCACAAGGAATGCCAAAGATGGTTTCGTTCCTGTCTGTTTGACTCGGCACCCCAATTCCATTCTCTTGCCATGGGATCATGAGACCTTCATTAAATCTGATTTATGGGCTGCTGGCTCCAACCTTGAGCCAGGTGCTGGTGTCACATCATCAACACCTCAGTGCAGCACCTGTGATCCTGATGCAACCATGGTCCTACCATAGCAATCCAGTGGGAAGAAGAGCAAGCTGTCATGGATATGAGATATCTTCTTATAAAATACAACCAAACCTGAGATATTTTGGTTTAACTACCTGGCTAAAAAAAAATACCCCAGTCCCAAGTATCCAAGAGGAACAAAACCCAGGTGGACAAAAAAATGTGTATTGAATTTCTGTGTTCTGCTCATTCAGCATTGGGGAGGTATGGAGGATAAAGTTGAAATCTCAAGAAACCTTTATTCTGTGCTAATTGAGAGCCATCACTTTGCTGAATCAAAGACGTGAATCTCTTTTTTTCCATCTCCTTTTTTCATATCCCAGACATGTTTTACTGTCTTAGAGACTGATGAAGTGGTAATTGCTCCAGCTGCACCGTGCAGCATACTCCAGAGAAAGCTCCATGTCCTCAACTTCGGCACTGATCAGGTGCATCTATATACTATTGTATTCACAGCCCTCTCTTGCAGAAGAGACAAAATAGCTGGTAGAGAACTGTAGGAGAAAAAGGAATTTCATTTTCATGGATTTGAGAAGGCGAAGTATTTTGCAGGATAAGACAAGGGAGGTTATTATTGCTTTTGGTTCCTTTTTTTTTAACTAACAAGAATGAAAACAGGAGATAAAACATGCAATTACTTGGTTCAGATTCCATTTCAGTCTGTTTTTTCTGACCTAGAAAGTGTCTGATGGACAAACGAGGATTGTTGCTGTGGTTTTCACCCAAATCTAGCATCCAGCTCATCAGCTTTCTGCTTCTTTGTTTATCTGATATTCTTCTTATCTTCTTCTTTATTATCTGTTCCTTTATTATCTGATATTTCTTTTGCATCTTACACGATCAAAACTTTCAGCACTCGTTCTTTGCCACCTGTCTCTCCTCAGATCATTCCTTTCCGAATCTTTGTGGATGTGACTATTGTTTGTGCCATCCAAGGGCTCTCCTCCACATAAAACCTAATCCTAGCCGTCATGTCCATGGCTGAAATCCTCCTGGTAGTGCTGATGAAGTGGCAAGAGGCTTAAAGATTCTCATGTCTTTTTGCTGTCCCTGCTGAGTGCTGTGCCCATCAAAGTAATTGAATTTTAATTCACATTGGCTGTAACCAGCTCCATAGGCAAATTCCACAGGTAGATTTCAACTCACCTGTTCTTTCTTGGGTGATCAAGAGGAGGATGTTGGAAAAATGCTCACTTGCTGTCCTTCAGCTTTTTCCTTCCCTGCCCTCTTGTACTTCACATCCCCCAGGTTTGTGGATTCTTTGTGGCACCCCACATTTTGGAAAGATCGTTCTCCTGGTGAGCAGGAGGCACAAAGCTGGAGCAGGAGTGATGAAGGTGCCTACTCACGTCCCTAGGTATTTGTCCCTGCAAGGTGAGCTGCAATCCTTTACTATCAAGGATGCCAACAAGGTTCTTGTTTATCCTCTCTGGAGGAAACAGCCTCAAGTTGCACCAAGGAAGGTTCAGGTTGCGTATTAGGGAAAATTTCTTCCTGGAAAGGACTGTCCAGCTCTGGCACAGCTGCCCAGGGCAGTGGTGAAGTCTCCATCCCTGGAGAGATTTAAAAGCTGGTGGATGTGGCACTTGGGAACATGGGTTAGTGGTGGCCTTGGCAATGCTGGGGTAGCAGTTGGACTTGGTGATCTCAGAGGGCTTTTCCAGCCAAAAAAATTTCTGTGATTCTCTTCAAAGTTCCTTTGATATCTCTGTTTTCTTCTGCCATTGCTGCTTTCTCTGCCTCTTTTCCTCGTTAACAGCAACACAGAGGTGCCAACTGCCTTTCTTGTGACCTTCAAGTGTTTTATATTCACACATCAAATGCTTGAGGAGGGAGGGCGGCGAGCAAAGGTGTTTTGTGGTTTATATCTTATTGATGGGATTCTCTCCTGTGCTTTTGATACACAGACTTCAGCCAATCGATTTCTGGCTGTGCTTCCCCCCTGAGCCTCCCTCCTGTCTGCACTGAATTGGTTTTCATGTGCAGATTGTAATGATACCGATTCTGTGTGTGCACAAGCATCCACGAGATTAATTTGCAGAACTGCAATGCAGGTAGCATCGAGATTGTTCAAAAGAAAAAACTAAAATCATGGCTGTTGAATTGCTTTTCTTTCCTGCTCAGTCTTACAGGAAGAAAATGCATGAGGACCACATCATGGCCAAGATCCTGAGAAGCGGGTGAGTGGAACAAAGAGGGGAGGAAATTCGTTGCCTCATGAACCAAGTCTGGGACACTACATTTTTTTAAACTGTATCTCCCGAGCTTGTACAGGTCCATTGCTTCAGCATTTTGTTAGGGAACATTTTGGGCTGCAGTGCTTCTGCCCAAAGGTGAGGGCTCAGTTTAAACTTTCAGTTTAAAACTGGGTTTAAACTGAGAGAGGGCAGGATTACATTGGATATTGGGAAGAAATCCTTCCCTGTGAGGGTGGTGAGACCCTTGCACAGGTTGCCCAGAAACTCTGTGCCTGCATCATCCCTGAAAGTGTCCAAGGCCAGGCTGGAGGAGGCTTGGAGAAAACTAGTCTAGTGGAAGGCGTCTCTGCCCATGGCAGGGGGTGTAATGAGATGATCTTTAAGGTCCATTCCAACCCAAACCATTCCTTGATTTTATGATGACTCTGGGCCTTGACAGTGTTGACAAATCTCCACATTGTTTCTGAAAGCTGGAGATGGGAAGCCAAATGTTCCAGCCCATTATTGTCTTGATTAGATAAAAATCAATCATAGAAGTACGGAATGTCCTGAGCTGGAAGGAATCCATCAGGATCATCGAGTCCCACCCCTGGCTCTGCACAGGACACCCCAACAATCCCACCCTGTGCCTGAGAGCGTTGTCTAAATGCTCCTGGAGCTCTGGTAGCCCTGGGGCTGTGACCATTCCCTGGGGTGCCTGGTCAGTGCCCAACCACCCTTTGGATAAAGAACCTTTTCCTGATATCCACCTAAACCTGCCCTGACACAGCTCCAGCCATTCTCTCGGGTCTCATCACTGGTCACAGAGAGATCAGATAAAATATCCTATTTCCTGCCTTAAATGACTGCATGTTGTTCCTCACCATGTTTCACTCAAGCCCAGTATGTAAATCATCTCTAATCACTGGTGGGTTACAGGGAGGGCACAATTCCATCATGAAAATATGCCACAATTCCAAAGCAGGTCCTTGTTTTGAGTCAGAGAAAATATTATGACCTCTGCTGGAGAGAACCACTGAAAATCCCTCAAAACTTCTGGTCAATCAAAATGTTCTATTTTGACTGTTTTCTTTCCCAGTACATAAGAGACTGAAGTAAGAAGCCCTTCTAAAATGAAAAAATGAAAAGGCCTCACTCTTAAAATGTTAAAATATTTTGGTTTGATACATTTAGAACACTTGTAAACCCTTTGGATTTTTTTTCAAGCTGTGCTTTAATTAAATCCCCAGTCTCAGGGAAGCTCAACACTTTGATCTGCCTCAGTAAACAAAATTATAGAATCACAGAATGATTTGGGTTGGCAGGGACTTAAAGATCACCCAGTTCCAACCCCTGCCATGGGCAGAGACACCTTCCACTAGATCAGCTTGCTCTAAGCCCCAATGTCCAACCTGGCCTTGGACACTGCCAGGGATCCAGGGGCAGCCACAGCTGTTCTGGGCACCCTGTGCCAGGGCCTCTCCACCTCATAGGGAACAATTTCTTCCCAATATCCCAGCTAACCTTGTCCTCTAGCAGTGGGAAGCCATTCCCCCTTGTCACTCCACATCCTTGTCCAAAGCCCCTCTCCAGCTCTCTTGGAGCACCTTTAGCCACTGAAAAGTGCTATAAAGCCATGAAATGGGGGCTTCAGCTGCTCTTTGGTGTTATCCTTTCTTGGCATAAGCCCATCCTGGAGGAGAAGCACAGCCACCTCTCCATTAAATCACTTTTCATTGTGAGTTATTTCAGAGTTTCCCGGTTGCTCTTTTAGAGTGAAACACCTCCTGGGTGGGTTAAATATAAGGTAAATGGTTCAGAGGCTCTGGGAACCAGTTTTTGGGCAGCAAGGGACTTCATCTCATGCTCGTAGATGCCAAAGATCACTTTCTCATAATATTTAGTCTCACAGACTAAATGAAGCAATTAAAATAACCAATCTGCTGCTGTTACCTCTCATAAGAGACTGTCCCAGCAGTGGGAATGACTTACTCACTAGGAAAAACTCCTTGGAAGTGTCTAATTGGCCAGCTGAGGCTCTGCCTAATTGGAGTCTCTATTTGCCCTGACATTTGTGATGCAGCAGGAGCAAAATGCTCTTCTGAACTCTGACTCTCCAGGGCTACTCCAATGCCTTCATGGGCTCAGAGGATTTGGACATTCCCATAGAGTGCTGGAGGCAAGAAGCTGCCTGCAGCCTTCATTTCTTGACAGATTGGCCAGAAATAGAAATACTTCCCCTGTCTCAAGCTATTTCCAACCCTCATTCCCATCCATTCCCATCCATTCCCATCCCCAACACATCCTCACAGCTGCAGCAGGATGGTCTATGAGCCAGGAAAATTGACCATTGGATAATTGCAGACCAATTCAGGCTGAAGGGTTGAAGGGAGAAAAATGAAATTGCGAAGGTTCTCCCAGCCCATTACCATGAGAGACAAGACACAAGGGATGAATCTTGAATGGGCTGGAAATCAACAGCAAGGCCCTACTGACTGCAAGAGGTTTAAATTTCCCTTTCTAGAGGAGTTGAGCATTGCACAGAGTGCTCCGTTTAGCTGGATACAAAACCAGCAGGAAGAAAACAGATTGGAAGTTTGCTGCCACAGTGAATTTGCCTTATGTTGCACTTACCACACTGTTGACACTATATAAATGACAACATTTTATGATTTTTTATGAATAAGCCTGGAGTTGACCTCCAGCTGCAGACTCATGAAACCGCAGTAATCACTCAGGCATTTGGATGTTGATCTCTAGGAGAAAACAGAATCTGTGGACTGACCCAAAGAAAAGTAAAGGGAGGGTTTATTTTTTGGGGAGGCATGATTTCTTGGGGAAGAAAGGCAGGGATCTTTCATCATGATGGTCATGGAAAAAGCAGTTGTGAGGACGCACCTCAGAAACGGGGCTGCGGAGGTTGTTGGGGACCTCAGGTACATAAAGGTCGAAGAAAGGAATTGAAGGTGATGTTGCTGCGTGAGGACAAAGAAAACCTTATGTGTAAGGAATGAATACATGGGGACAAGGCAATAAAGGCTGTGAAAATTCAGCTAAGTGGTGAGTAAAGGTTGATATAGAATCACAGAATGGTTAGGTTGGAAAGGACCTTAAAGACCATCTTCTTCCACCACCCCTGCCAGGGACAGGGACACCTTCCACTATCCCAGGTTGCTCCAAGCCCCATCTAGCCTGGCCTAGAACACTCCCAGAGATGGGGCAACCACAGCTTTCCTGGGCAACCTATGCCAGGGCCTCACCATCTTCACAGGTAAGAATTTCTCCCTAACATCACATCTCAACCTACTGTTGCTGTAACGCCATTCCTCCTTTTCTTGTCAACTCTCTCCCTTGTCCAAAGTCCCTCTCCAATTCTCCTGAAGCCCCTTTAGGCACTGAAAGGTGCTTTAAGGTCTCCCCGGAGTCTTTTCTTCTCCAGGTCGAATGTCCCCAACTCTCTCAGCCTCTCCAGGCACTGCAACAGAAGGCTTGGGTGCATCTTTCTGCCTCTCATCTTGGAGTCCCTTGGAGGTCCCAGCGAAGGGCTCAGCAGTACCATCTGCTGGGACCAGTCCTCTCTCCCCTGTGCTTCAGCAGGAAGGAAATTTCCTGTGCTTCCTCCAGGAAGCCAAAGGTAAATGTGGCAGACCTCCACCAAAGAATGAATCAGAATGACTCAACCAAAACTGAGAGGTCTGAAGAAAAACTGTAGGGGTTTGGGTTCTT
>VWPU01019781.1:0-10974 GCA_013398955.1 Callaeas wilsoni
GCGGGTGCCCGCGGCCGGCAGGCAGCGCTGCCCCTGGTCACGGTGCACACCTCCGGCATGACCTCCTTTCCCTGCTAATTGCATTACACAGCCAGCTGGCTCCAGAGAGGAGTCGTCTGTTTGACTGAAGAATTCCTGCTTTTGGGGAGGCATGGCTGCTACTTTTGCTAAGTAACAGTGGGGCCTGACATCCCCATTGTCTGGCTGACTGTGTGCCCATCCTAAAATCTAAGTTTTATTTGTAAATTAACCAAGAAACTTCCTGCCAGAGCAGGGCTGCCTGGAGACTGATAATGTGCGCCTTTCATTCCCTTTCACTCTCACTGTATCACTGCCAATTTGTTTTTCTGCTGCTCGCCAGCCCGAGGCCATAAAAGCCTTGTAAGACATAAGTGCAATTATAGTCCTGGAGTCAAATGAATTGGACAAATCCAATAGCACAGCTCTGTCCCCACTCTGCAAACCCCTACAGCAGTCAGATTAGCTGCTAAAAATCTAATCTAGCCCCGGCTAACAAATTTCTGCAGCAAAGGAGCAAGAGTTCAGTACGGGGTTGCAACCAGATTTCTGAATCAAAAAAGTTCTGCTCTGACAATGGAGAAGATGGAATAAATCACCGAGAAATTCGGCAGCACATCTTTAAACCGCTGAGCGCAATTTGAGCAGAACAACACAGCGACGGTAGGATGCCATTCCTGGGATTGATTTTCACTCTTGCAACAAGACAGACAGATAAAGTTTGGAACCAACGATGCTGAATCCTACAGCAGCAAAAGAGATCCGCTGAATTCTGTTTACTCCACTAGAAAAGATTTCTGTCAGGGCCAAGACTTATTTGGAGAGGGGTTTTTCTTCCTTTTTTTGTCTTTTTTTTTTCTCCTTTCTTCCCTCCTGAATTAGCAATATAATGTCAGCATATGCCTCAAATAAAAAAATGCAGACTGCAAATGACAGCTCTACTACACAAAAACAAGGGGCCAAGTTCATCCCCAGAGGAAACACACTTATTCTTGGGAATTCATACCAGAACTTAATTTATCCCTGCGTTCGGTAAAAATAAAGACCCACAACAACATATTCAAGCAAAATTACTGCGTCTGCTGAATTCCCCAGCCCCCAGAATTTATGGCCTTACTACGGCTCCCCAGGCCAGCAGGTGGTCAGTCCTTCTGTTCAGCTCAGGGCGTGCTGACAGGGATGAAGCCTCTCTTGGTTTGAGGCAAAATAAGCAGAGAAGAAATCCCAGCAATCACAAAGATTTCAGAGATTAGGGGGACCTTAGATCCCAGAGGGAGGGCAAAAAAAAAGAAGTTGTTGCCCCCACTGCATCCTGATAAAGTTTTCTGCTCCCAGTACCACTGTCCTGTGTCACCAGGTAGGGTTCTGTTGCAGGAGCAGGACCTGAATGAACGCCATGGGAATCCATCCTTCTCTCCCATGCTCCCATGAAAAAAAAAACCATTAATGGCAAAAAGTAACAAATATCATCTTTTTAACCTGGACATTCTGCCCCAACAATCTGAGATAAGGACCTAAGCCCAGAGAGCTGTCCACCTTCCAGGAAGTGCAGTGCTTCTGAAATGCACCTTTTCTCCGCTCACAGCTGCAGTTCTGAAAAATCTGTCAACAACCCATGCTGATCTGCACAGAATTGCATGTTTGCTCACAACAGAGCTGTGACAAACCGAACAAAACTGTTGTGTGTGGAACCATGGACGAGTACACATTAAAAAGCCACCCGGAAGCCACTGCTTGCAGCTCCTCAGGTCCATGAGCTCGCTCAGAGCTTTGTCCTTCACTTGAACACCCAGTCTGATCCCTGCAGAGTTCCACTCCCATAGCAGATCTCAGGTTTTTTTTAAAAGGTCCCAGAGCAATTCCTTTGCAGTTATTTTCTGCAGACAGAATGTGCTGGAGCTGGCCTGGTTTCCTGGCACTACAAAACTTGGAGACTGACAGCTACTAAACGCTTTTGGTTTCTGTTTCTCACAGAGAAGGAATTCTCTTAGAGCAAACACAGAGAAGGCAAACAGAATAACTAGACCCTCAGTGTCTGTGATAACCCCTAACAGGGATGAGAATTAGGAGAATAAGCGAGCTGTTTGCAGTTAAACCCCATTTTTGCCCTTGTGGTAGCCCTGCCACACTGTGCTCTCCTCTCCCAGGCGATGAATTACTCAGCAGCCAGACCATGCCCCAGCGTCTTTGCTAGGCTTCCTCAAAACCCAGGAGCCAGGACTTAGAAAGGAAGATTAGCCCAAATAAATGGCCACAGTTTGTGTAGGAAAAATAAGTCTGGGAAAGACATGGCAGCAGTTCTCAGACATCCGTAAGTCTGCTGCAAAATAATCTGCCCTTCATATCCATGTGAAATAGGATAAGAATCAATGAGCTTAAACTGAAGCAAAGTAGACGTCATGAGAGATTTTTTTTCATGGTACAAGAAGTGGAGCGCAGGAACATGGAATATGTTGCCTAGGGAAACTGTAAATCATTCATCACTGGAGTTTTGGTCTAGCAGCTGGACAAATACTGGTCAGGAACAACAGAAATACAGAGAGTGCTACCCTGGTAAGGTCACAGAGCCTCGACAGCCCTGTCCTACACACTACTGCCCCAGTGCTCCATCCTGAAACTCTCAGAGTACTTGTTTCCATAGCCTTGTATCCGTGAAGGTAGCGAGTTCCATACAGAAAGAGAAACATGTCATTTTCCTGACCTTTTTTTTTTTTTTTAAATGAAAGATACCACAATAAAAAAGACAAGATCTGACTTTAGTACAAAACGCTGGGCAATTTTTCAGAACCAATAATCAGAAATTCCACCTTTATGTTTCAAGGGAAAGCACACGTCATTCTGAAACCAACCGGACACCAAACACAGTCACCCAGTGACAGAGTCACAGACAGTTTTCAGAGCAGAGCAGTATCCCATGGTGGACTGGATGGCTGCAGCAGCATTACTGATGCATGCTAACAACCTCTGCAGGACAAGTTGCCAATCCTAATTAAAAGGCAGAGATTTGGTATGCCCCAAAAATCTTCTTTGACTCTAAGCAGCAGCTGGCAAACAGCATAAGCTCAAATTGCTTCTTGTTAGGAAAGACCAACGATACAGAATTTTGGGCTGGGTTCTGGCTGTCTTTGAAGCAGAGGCTGCCTGTCAGAGTTGTGCCTAACTGGCTACTGGCTTGAACTCTCAGCTGCCTGCTTGGGTTCCTGAGCCTGCCACCCCCTTTCGCTTTGCGCTTCCACACGGGACGAGTCGTCTGGAAGTGTTTATGGATGCTGCACTTGGTTGTTCAGTTCCACCAACCCACAGCGGTTTTGGCAGGCAGACAACGCACAAATGAAATTATTGCTAATATTATTACTCACGGTGGCATTTGAGGCTACCATGGAAATGTTAATCGTGTTTCAGAACCCAGAATTTAGATGCCATTTAATTCAGCTGGCCCAGCTGCGGAGCGCCGCGCGGCACCGCGGGGACGGCGTGCCAGGGACCGTTAGCACAGGCCGCTTTCAGTTCGCACTGAAGTTTGACGGCCGCGGCGGTGTGAAGCACGCTGCAAAGCCCTCACCTTTTTGGTCAGCGAGTCGTCCGAGTCCGAGGGCATCCTGGTGGACACGTGGAAGATGATCTCCACGGTGGAGGTAGCGTAGTAGGGCGCGGTTTGCCCCGTGCTGCCGTTGCGCTGCAGGCCGCCCATGAACCCGCCGTGCGTGGACAGGTCGACCTGAGGAGCCAAAGGCACAAACAGCAGCCACCTGAAAACACTGACCTTGATCAGTACTTACTTCCGTACCAAGATTAATGAAATCACCGCACCACGCTTCTGCAGCCAACCCAGAGAAAAAGAAGTCCTCCCCTACAGCTCTGCGATCTTTCCATTAGATTTGTCCTTCCCATGCCCGTATGTGACATTTACTAAAAGTAAATCTTTCTTAACTAGGTCCCGAGTCGTTATCTATCCAGCAATTCTACCTTCCTCCAGCAAACAGCAGCGAGGAAGCAGCAGCATTCCGCCACACGCTGCTGGCTAAGGGCTCTGTGGGGCTCAGAGCTCCCACTGCCAGCAGCACCATGAAAGGCAGAGAGAAAACCGGAAAAACTGCAGAACAAACTGAAGATTTGTACAGAAAGAAAAACCTTAGAAAAAATTATTCCAGAAGTTTAATGCAAAAGAAACACCTCTCTGAAGCCAAGCCTGAGTCCAGAGGTTTGTTTTCCCAACAGCACCAGCCTGAAGATGATCTCCCTGTGGCACTTGAATCCTTAAATGTGACATGCAGCTACTCTGTATTTCCCAAACCCAAAAATGTTCACGGCATTTAGATTACAACACACCATTGTGACAAAGCCAATTAAACCCAAACGTGTCATAAAGAACTCCTGTGCTGTGTGCTCTGACCAGGCTAAAAGCAGCCAAGCATCGGTGTGTAGCGAAATTTATTTTTGGTGAATTAAAAACCGTGCAGCACCTCCAGCAACAAGGTAGCTTGTCTAAATTTATGGCTGTTACCTCCCAGCCCAGTCCAGCAACAAAATCTTCATACGCTTGGCTTCCCCTGGTGTTGGCCAGGATGGAACACTTGTCCTCCTGTCCCTCGGCGATGTAGAACACGGCGATCTTGTGAGTCTCACGACTGCCAGGGATGGAAAAAGAAATCAAAGTTAAACAAGTTTCAGCTCAAAGTTATTTTTCAGATTCCCCCTGCACTGCAAACATATGAGTAGGTGCCCACATTTAGCTCCGTATGTCCATGTTGTCTAGGCACACAAATACATCACTCACTTTCAGATTTCCCCCCATTTTTTGCCACCAAAACCTCACTGCAGAGACATCCCAGTTCCGAGAGCAGAGTCAAGCCTGGTCCTCCTGTGCATCAGCCACAGAACTGGTGACCAAATTCCAATTACAGGGTTAATGACTCAGATCTGTGCAGCACTGCACAGACAGCGAGGTGGCACAGGTGTTAATGGGAGCGTAATTTGACCTACAGAATTTTAATTACAGGGTGATGACATACAAGGCAGAAGAAACATTATTGACTTTCAGACCCCAGGCAGAGTTTTACGATGCTGACAGGGACAGTTGGCTTCTCTGAAAACACGCAAAGTGCGCTTGATATGGAAATTGTTGCGATAGAAGAAACTCATAATTCTGCAACGCTGCAGATGTTTTTCAAACAGCTCTACGCCAAGTAATGGAAAATAAAACACAACATTCAGAACTCCATTCTGCCACTTCCTGGCTGGGGAGCAGTTCTGGGCAGATCACCCCTCAAAGCACTGCTCCTGACAGAGGGATCATCCAGTAGAAAACACTGGTTTTTGTCAGCTGAACCCATGTCACAAACAATTTGATTCCCTCCCCTCTGGGCTAAAGGAAACTTGAAAAGAATCTGTTTTATTATTTGCCACTGATTTGGAATTCTCCGTACACAGAGAACGTGCCAGCGCAGGTGGCTTCTCCATCCAGGCTACAGAACTCTGGAGAAACACACAGTCCAATTTTCATGCCAACATCTGGATTCAACAAGAACAAAGCTTTGGTTCTGGTGACCCATTCTTCCTTGGGAAACACGAACTGTGACCATGCTGTGTCCAGCACACATCACCTACCATTGGCGGGAATCCAGATTTTTCAGTTCTCGCAGCAATTTTGAATTTTTCTTAAGCAGATGAAAGCTTTTTCTAAAAATAAATGAAATAAGGCTTGAAGGCAAATGCAACACAGCGCAGACACGTTACTTTGTCATTCAAACAGCTAAGAGAATTAACATGATATGATTTCTTAGAACTATTGCTATACTCAATCTATTGATGTCTATTTCAAATAATCACTGAAGTTCAAAACTCCGCTCTAACCCCCAGCTACGTGACCCTCACTTTCTTAAGGGCATACACGTTTGGGGGTAAAACATGAGAAGAGTAAAACATGAGAAGAGTACCCTGAGCACATTCTGGATCCTCTCTTCCTACCTTCTGTCCCAGGAGTTCATTCCCAAGTCGTTCAGCAGCAGCCGACAGAAATAAAAGGAGGCCTGGGGTTCAGCCGGACGCGGTGGCTCCTGGCGGGCCACGCTCATGCTGCAGTCGGAGCTGCACTTCAGCATGAACTCCCTTTCCTGGGCACTCTGCCTGGTCAGGGCCTCGGTGATGGCCCGCTCCTGCTCGGCGCTCATCCCGCAGGGCGGCGGCGACGGCTCGTTCAGCTTGCGCTGCGGGTGCGGGAGGCACTCGGGGCTGCTGCTGCCGATCCTCTCCAGCAGCTGGTCCAGGGCATCTTCTCCTTCCTCCACCTGGGAAACGTCGCTCTGGGAGAGGACGCGCTGCTCCGGGTCGCCGGGGACGGCGAAGGCGCCGGCCGCGCTCCGCTGCGGAAGGCGGCCCTCCAGAGGCCCGTACAGCACCCGGCCGTCCCAGGAGTACTTCCCTGAGATATCCCTGACGATCACCCGCACGTCCGACGGGGCGGCCGCCGGCTCCGCGCCCGCCCTCTTCTCGGCGGGGATTTGGAGGTAAGAGATGAGGGTGCTGTCGTTAAACACGAACAGCTGCAGGTTGGGGCTCCGGAACACTTCCGAGCACAGCTCGGAGGACTCCACGTAGGAATTGTCGTGGTTCTCGCTGAGGAGACTGTGGAGGATGGCGGGGCCTCCGCTGAGCGGGTAGTGGCTCAGGTGATTCACCAGATGAGTCATGACCATCCGCGCCGTGAGAGGGATCAGTTCCAAATTCCTCCTCCTCTTCTCTGGAACGATCAATGAACACACAATGGATCAGTAAGAGCAGCAAGAGGCAAGGAGCACCTGCAGATTTCTGCCACATTGCAGCAGCTTGCCTTATCTGACCTCCTGATGCTTCCTGTTCAAAAACTATTTCCAACAGCTTTCCAAGAAATCCCGCCTGTCCCACAGTTTTGTTTTACTTCAGCCATCGGAGCAGGAGGGTGACTCGGCACAAAAGCCAAGGTAAACCAGAGATGTCACCGCAAGGCAATGTTCCTCCACCCCTGGCAGGTGGGAAAGTCTTGTGCGAGGCAGGGAGAGACTCCCTGGATGCTCAGATGTTCCCCTCAGCACAGGCACATACAGCAGTTATTTCGTGAAGTGACTGTGCTCTGAGCCTCCACTTCTCCCATAGGAAGGTTACTCCTCTTATAGTCAGAAACCTCCTAATTTCTAGGGTTTTTTCATATTCTGCTTAAAACCATTTTTCTTTAGTTTACAGTGTTTCTCTTTCCCTTTACTCTTCTAAACGTAAATTTGTTTCAAGGAGCAGCGTTGGCAACAAACTCAAACATCCTATCACGGAGGCATCAGGAATTCACCCAGAGAGAGCTCTGCCCGATTTTGAAGGAACAGTTGCTACGTGCAGTAAGGAGAAGCAAGTTTCCAAGGCAGAGATGGAACCTGGAACACTCCTTTCCCAGCTGCTGCACACACGCGCTCTGGGCGCTCCCTTACCTTCAGCCACGGTGAGCAGGTTGCCCAAATCGGTGGAGGAGGGGCACTGGGCTGGCTCCGAGCTCCTGACGTTCCCCAGGGGCAGGAAGGGGTCGTAGTCGCAGCAGGAGAGGTCGGCCAGGCTCAGCACGTAGTGGCTTTGCTGCGTGTAGGTGCTGGAGCCGTTGACGCAGCAGTGCAGGACCTGCGGGGGCACTGAGGCAGGGAGCAGGCCGGGACGGTCCCCGGCACACCCGGCGAGCAGGACCCCCAGGTCTGACACGCTACAAAACCCCTCTGCGCCCAGACTCGGCACTTCTAAATTAACAGCCTCCATCTGCACTGATTCTGTACTTTAACAGCTCGCTTCGGGGCTTATTTGGGATTTTAACAGCCCGCTCCAAATCATCCAAATATTTCTGCAAAGATGATTTTCCCCGGCTCACTGTTTTAAGCATTTTACCTTTGTCTTCGCTATCCCCTGTCTGCTCTACATCTCTAATCTTATCTTCTTAACATTTTACATTTGTAACTTCTCGTCTGGATGACACGATTTTCTAGAGCTTGACAAAGCTGCCTCTGTGCCTCCAGGGTGTGCGAAAGGCACCTTTAAACAGCCAGGCCGAGTAAATCACCTTCCTTCCCCCTACTCACCCTGTAAATATAATCCAGCAAAGGAGCTCTGGACGCATGCTGATCCTCCACGGCTCCAGCAGACACGGGCTCCAGCAGCATCTTCATGGGCAGTGCCATGCACCAGTCCAGCAAGCAAAGCAGCAGGGACACTATGAACTGAACGAGAGCGCGGAACGCGGTGTTTAGGTACATTCCATTAAATTCACCCAGACTTTAAGCTACGAGCTGGAAAGCTTAAAATTCAACTCTGGTTCAGAGCGACTTCATTTAAAACCCCCCTGAGACAGCTCTTTTCAGCGGCGCACCTTCTTATCTGCTTCCACGGAGGAGTGCTCGGCACTTGGCAGGAGAAACGCGATGGTGGCCACCAGGATCTACAGCCAAACAAACAAAGCGTCAGAAAGGCACTCAGCTTCTTCCTCTGGACACACAGATCTTCACTGTACAGGGTAGGGAACAGCTGAAGGTCTCCTAGGAGCATGCAGCTGCCCGTGCCTATCAAGGTCCAAGTGAAAGAAAACGTTTTACGGAGCAGTTTGCAAACAATTCACTACAAACGAGGGAGCTACACTGGTCCAGGGAGGGCAGCAAGTACATCCCTAACAATTAAAAAAAAGGAGGAGTTAACAAAAGCACAGCAGCCCAAGGATGGAAATAAGACAACTTTGCATATGATTTCCACACAAACATTTTAAAGAATCTGACGTACTTCAGTGATTTTCCGGCACAGGGAGGACTCGTACTCCTGAAGCTTCTGCCAGTAGGACACCAGCAGCTGAAGGACATCACAGGCCACCTGAGCTACCGGCTTGTTGGAAAACTACAAGAAAAAAGGTGATTAAAAGCCAAATAAAACATCCAGATACAGCACGCTGTATTCAGGTTTTCTACATTTCGTTATTTTGCATCTTTGCAAGCAATAAAAAATGTTAGTGTTGTGAAATCACACTGTCAGCATTAGGAACCAGCAGGTTTGACACTGTCTGTGTGATCTTCGATGTGAGTTCGCTGGGGAAAGAATCTAGAGGCACACAGGCCATTTTTGCAGATATTCTGCACGCTTGCGTAGGACACCACAGCAGCAGCCTGTGCCTCAGATCATCAGTGACTATTTGCCAAGTGAAAACGCCTTTTTTCCCCCAAAGCACACTGATCAGAGCCCGCCACAGCAATACCTTCAGTGTCACACCTATGACATTGATGGCTTTCTTCACGTGGGGGTGGCTCGTGCACTGCGTGAGCTCCTCGCATATCCACACTCCGAGGCCACAGATGGCTATGCATCTTTGTGGAAAGAAAAAGGGAGCTTGTCAGGAGTTTCAGAGGAATATTTACAGGGGAAAAAAAATGGGAAAAAATGCACAAAGATGAGATCTCTTTCCCCTCCAACATGACAGGCCAGCGCCTTCATGGTGCAGAGTAAGGCTCAACTTCACAGGACCAAAGCTCAAGGCAGCAGCAGAAGATAAGCAGCAAGAAAGACTTTTCCAAGCCGTAAATGGCTGGACTTGATAATGTTAAAGGTCTTTTCCACCCTAACCAATTCTAAGATTTTTCCCATTTCTCTTACTCAGTATTTTACCTTGCAGCTTCACTTGGCTCCTCTGTAGCATTCTTCAATAAAATATTTATGAGGCAATACTAAAATAACAAAATACATTAGAATAAGCATATTTTTCAGACATCTACTTTAAAGTTGTTCAATTTTGTCACAGTTACAGGTGAAGTCACTTTAATTCTCAGACTGTTCCTAAAGCATCTCTATCTCATGCCAATTGTATTTTGTTAAGGGAGAAACATTGATTACAACTCAAATTTACAGGCCCTTGTGGACACGTGAAATCAACTTACAACTCATGCACAGGCAGCGAGAGGAAATCAATTCATTTACAGTGTCAAGGGGCAGCTACAAACAACAAGTGGTGGTCACTCCATGCAGACTGTAGCGTTTAGGTTCTAACCAAAACACGTTATGATAAATTTAGTGTCTTGTTAGGTTCTAAAAATAAGACAGTTTTCAGACACCTCCAAGGCCCGATGAAGAAAGCAAGAACAGGAACCAAGAGCGTGAAGGGATTTCTGCATCCTCTCTGGTTCTGCCTGTTCAGGCCATGGGAGGAATTCAGAGATTCCTCCCCAGCCACCCCTAATTTTGAGCAGTGGATCACTGTGGTGCCTCAAGTTTGTCGGAAGCAACAGAAGCTTGTGTGAGGGCAACCATTTGGGCAGGAATGAAGTCACTGCGTAGTAAAACCAGGTCAGGTACCTAAGGATTTCCAATAAATGTGGCTTTACCTTCACATCTGCAGTTCCTGTGATGCTCTCACTGCCTTCTGAAACGGGTCCCAGCCGTGGGATTCCTTGGTAGGTATTTGGAAAGCACACAAGGGCACCAAGGATGGTGTGAGCTTCGGAACGGGGAGCCTGGTGGAAGGCAAGCGAGCAGAAAGGGTCACTAAAAACCCTTCACACGTGGAGATGCCTCCAGCTCCGAGGCCAGCGTGCACTGCCATACCCAGCGTGCCGGATTCACAATGCAGCGTTCGGGCGTCCCAGGGAACACGTCCCAGGAGCTTTCCTCTGCAATTCCAGCAAGAGCTGGGTTCAAGCAACACCTAACCCATGCCATCCCACCGGAGGTTTTTCTGCTGTGCTGTTCTGTTCTCTTGGTGAAGCTGAGCTGCTCCTCCACTGGCACCTGGCCCCACTCCTGAGCACATTCTACACCTTAAATACTTCCCCTCATCACCCAATCTGACAATCGGCCATTTGATGCCAACAGAAAGTACAGAACCCCACAAAGGACAGCTGAGTGAAGGGCTGAAGAACTAATCCAGCACTGCTATGAGGTGATCCTGTGGCACAGAGCGGGAGCAGAACCCACTCA